>CAJQUN010001005.1:0-124863 GCA_907163345.1 Haberlea rhodopensis
CTGCCTTCCCATCTTGTTTAATAGCAATCTTTTCAGTCTCCTTTCATCACCACCAAGTTCTTTTCCACTCCTCAAGGTCACGGCATTGGCTTGCTCCCTTGGATTTTCTCGGTGTCACTCGGCAGAGTTCCTGGTGCTCTTCCCGCTAACATATTTGCCATTTGCCCCATTTGAGTTTCCAAGTTCTTAATTGATGCATCTTGATTTTGCATCCTATTCTCCGTCATCGTCATGAACTTAGTTAGCAACTCTTCCATACTCGGCTTTGGTGGATAACCCGGTGGAGGTTGTGGATTCAAGACATTCTTCTGGTTGGACCAAGAGAAGTTCGGATGATTCCTCCACGGTTGGTTATAGTTGTTGGAGTATGAGTTACCCTGTGATGGTCTATTTTCTACAAAATTTGCTTGTTCATTAGATAGCATAAAAGGGTTACCTGCCTGACATTCCGTGCTTGGATGGTTGCCTCCACATAAATTACACGTGATCACTTGAGCTTGCATGGCTGTCATGCTCAAACTGTCCATCTTCTTGTTCAAAGCCTCCAATTGAGCTTGTATTGATGTCACTTCATCCACTTGATGCATCCCAATTGGTCTTTTGGGCACATTCCTTTCGGACTGCCACTGGTAACTGTTGGATGCCATCTCTTCCAAGAGTGTGAAAGCTTCCTCAGGTGACTTTCTCATAATGGTACCTCCTGCTGCTGCATCAATCATAGATCTATTAGCAGAAAATAAACCATTGTAAAATGTTTGTACCTGAAGCCAAATCGGAAGGCCATGATGTGGGCATCTTCGAAGTAGATCCTTGAAGCGCTCCCAAGCTTCGTACAGTGTCTCCGGATCATGTTGCATGAATGTTGTGATATCATTGCGCATCTTAGCTGTCTTGGAAGGGGGAAAGTATTTTGATAGGAATGATTGAGCCATCCCCTCCCAAGTAGTGATCGACCCTGCAGGCAATGAATTCATCCAGCTCTTAGCTTTATCGTTTAAAGAAAAGGGAAAGAGTCGTAGCCTGATGGCGTCGTCAGTGACGCCATTGTGCTTGAATGTGTCGCATATCTCCAAAAAGTTGGAGATATGAGCATTAGGATCATCAGTATGCGATCCTCCGAATTGCACAGAATGTTGAATCATCTGAATATGGCAGGCTTGATCTCAAAGTTATTAGCCTGAATCCTTGGTCTAGTGATGCTAGACACGGTGCCTTGAAAAGATGGTTGTGCATAGTCCATCATGGACCTTGTAATTGGCACTTCATCATTGTGTTGTTCACCATTCCCTCGATTATTCTCAGCCATCTCTCTAGTTTCTTTCCGAAGTCTTCTGCAGGTTCGCTCAATCTCTAAGTCAAGTGGCTCTAATATAGGTCTGTCACTTCGTAGCATGCACTACAAAGACAACTCCCTACAAAATTCAACACAACGAAGGAACAACAGTGGTGAAATCGTATAAACCGTAATAAAAGTAAAAATAAAAAAATTATGGCTAAATTATATTCAACTAATCTCCTATGATATTACTTAAACTAGTCCCCGGCAACGGCGCCAAAAACTTGATCGCTTTTATTTTAAACAGTTATTCTCAGTGTAGCGATTTATGTACCGCAAGTGCAAGGTGTCAAGTTTTAATATAATGGTTTAAGAGTAAGGAGTGTCGTACCCACAGGGACTAGTAGCAATTACCACGATCAATTAGAATTACTATATTTAACCTACGATTAAGGAATGATTATTAAACTAAATTGACTTAAGCACAAAATCAACCTAGCAGTGATGAATAATTGAAGAGAATTTATAAACGAATTATCAAGACGTCGGTTCACCCAGTAATCCCCCAAAAGTTGTCTATTAATTAAGATTCAATGTTCTATGTTCTAGGGTGACGAGTTTTCCTATTTCATTCGTTATACCTTGGTCCGGTTATAACAAGTCTAGCATTAACCTACAATAAATCACTCCCGTGTCTTTATTGAATGATTAATACCGAAAAACACTTTGTGAAAACTACTAGCCTTCGATTTTGGTAAATCTATTGCTATCACACGTGTGCTAGATTTTACTTGGTCCGTCTCAACCTAAAACCCACGGCCTAATTTACTACGTCGTATCGTAATCTACTATGGTCAATTCAATTACGATTACCAATATCATGCAAAAGGTAGCTAATCTTTTACAAGCATTAACAACATAAATTATGCGCAAAGATCATAGAAATTAAATCGAAATCGTTAATTAACTCAAGAGTTCAAACATGGGATCCCCTATGTCTTGACAAATAATTTAGCCAACAACCATAATCAAATTATAATGCATAAACATGTCTTTAAACAAATTCAACATCAAAATCTGATATAAAAATTAATAAGTTCAGAAATACTAAGATAACGAGGATGTCGCTCCGTGCGTCGCTCCGTTCTTTCGTTCCTTGCTTTGCTCTTGCTCTTCAATGAATTGTGGTGGTGCTTTGGATGGAGGAGAGGCTGCTAGGTCTGTGTAAAAGTGGGCAAAATTCCCCCAAAACGTCTGAAAATCTTCTATAAATAGTGTGGAGGAGTTTTGCAAAGTAGGAAACAAAATCTCGATTTTTCAGGGTTTGGCGATCGATCTTCGCCACCTCGCGATCGATCTTCAATCTCTACTGGACGTGATACCCAAATTAAACAAATCCGCGATCGATCTTCGTCATTTGCCGATCGATCGCGGAAATCTGGCGATCGATCTTCGTCATTGCCGATCGATCTTGGACCTCAAATCTCCAATCTTGCGATTTGGTCCCTCCTTTTCCAGATTTGCTCAGTTTGGTCCTTTTTCAGCATTTTTAAGCCCATTTCATCCAGTTTTATGCATTTGGACCTAGATTCCTGACATATACAAATATATACCAAAACGTGTATTTTCTAGGAATCATTACAAAAACACCCCTAATCATATATCAAATTAAGTGTAAAAATCACACTTATCAGCGATCGATCGCTGAAACCTTCTGCCCGCATGCTATGATGTTGGCGATTGATCGGTAAAACGTACCGATCGATCACCGATGCCTATGTGTTCGAAAATCGACATTTTCACACACATCCTCCCCTTCCTCCCACATAACCCATACAACCTCAAATCCTATACATCCAACTCAACAATATACTCCAAAAACAACATAAAACACATCAATATCAAAAAAACCAAACATCAACCCATAAAACATCATATATCAAAATCAAACCCATTTTCTCCCCAAACAATCAACCTAAACTTGCTTAAACATGTAAACATTAAAGGGGAGGGTTCATTACCACCAAAGCTTCAAATCCCAGCAAGATTTAAGCAATACTAGCTTTGGAACTATTCTCCTCTCATCCTCCTTGTCAATGTCAATTTATGGGTTTTTGGGGGAAATTTGTTGTGATAAGAAGAGTGGTGGGGAATGAGGGATAAGGGGGAAAATAGTCGGGTATAGTGTGGGGTTTATATTAAAAGTGGTACCCCAATTAAATTAGCATGATGTAATAAAATATCCCAACATGATATTTAAAGCATTTATTCAATAAAATACGTCATAATAACAATTAACATGCTTTTTCTACATCACTAGAACAAAGCCCAATAAATCATGCCAATCACCATTTCCCCACTATGCATCACATGCACCCTGAAATGTATTACCAGTTCATGCCCACCGCATAACTATACATTTCCCAACCATAATAATAATCATAACATCATAATTAGTGTTAGAAGCCATAAAATGATATCAGAGATTCACATCTATAGTTGGTGAATGAGTCACTAATGAACTTTAGGTGCATAAAGCCCAACATACCAACTTTGCCTTGCATGACATATATACTAACAATCTGTCACTTGCCCAAGAATCAACATAAGAAGACTGATAATCTATGTAGGTCAAACAAATTGAACAACTTGATGTACAAACGATGCACATAATATGAGATATAAAGATTTCATACGTGTCAATTTTGGAACTTTCTATATATGGAATATTTCAATATAGAAACTCCAATAAATGAGGAGCTTCAAAAACATTAAATTCCTCTTAAATCAATCATATCATCTTGAGCAATTACTATTTATGTCACAAATTTTTATCAATAGATAGATGACCAGTTGATTATGACCCTATGAGGTTCAAGGTATAATATGATCACAACCCTTTGTAATTTAGAAGTCAATCATTTTTCCGCTT
The DNA here is from genome assembly GCA_907163345.1 of Haberlea rhodopensis. NCBI lineage: Eukaryota > Viridiplantae > Streptophyta > Magnoliopsida > Lamiales > Gesneriaceae > Haberlea > Haberlea rhodopensis. The sequence continues at coordinate 4,209 of CAJQUN010001005.1, forward strand.
CTTTGCACTAACCCTTAATGCCCCAACAATAACTTATCGTGTGGGGTAGCACATACCATTTGAACTTCACAAATACCTAAATACAAATGACTAGCACCGTACAAGATAGTTAGGTGCAGTACATTCCTCTCGCTCAAATGTACCGATTGAATATAGGGCATTATAATAACTTTTTTTGTTTCACGTATACAATTCCTTGTGTGCGTACTATGAAAACCTCCTTTTTCACAAGCGCTACCCACTCTGGCTAGAGATTTCCCGAATCATATACATAAAAATATATAGGACATCCTAGTTCATCAAGACCAGTAGTAAATTCCCAATGACATAATAGGATTCTGACAACATCACTGAATACCAAAAAAAAAAAACCTTTTTATCTGCATGTGATCAATCACTAAATCAAATTATACCACTATCTGTCAAGACCTTAATGACATATTGGATCATGAGGAGTAATAGTGTACAACTTAGACTAAAAATTCTATATTTGACAAATGGTAACCACTTATAGAATTCTAAATAGGGTTTGTTCAGTTAACTCATTCCTAATGAGCACCTAGTAATGTGTGCAGACTTCATAGGCCAACGATGATTGAAACACGACACACTACACTAGGCACATCATGAAATACTAGCCTTTACTAGCATATATCAATATCACATTTGTCACAGAGACTTATTGACCAGGAATATTTAGAAATCATAGCCGAGAAGGTTTTCATGGTCACCATCATATGCGTAACCATAATTCTATGAACAACATCAATTTTAGGGACTTCATCATTGCATCATGAACATGGGTAAACAAATGAGTAAATGCCATATTTATTAATAATCAAACACTGATTTTCTATAATAAGATTACAAATACAATCAATCAACTATTGATTTACTAAAATCATTAATGACAATTATTATCTTTCAGTTTCCCTAATGCCATCTCCATCTGCCTCAAGTCCATCTTTCAAGAGGTCTCTGAAAACACCAGTCGTGGTAAAGGATTAGCAGTGGATTGTCCATGCTTTCTATTGAAACAACTATCCTCGATAATGGTGTCGCCTCTACCAGCTCTCTCTCATATTAGGTGGTATTTATTGATTATATGTTTTGATTTTTGATGAGATCTTGTCACTTTTACTTGTGCCATAGCTCAATGGTTGTCACTGTACAAATGTGGTTAGGATCGGGTCCCGGAGTGTTTTAGAGGGGGGGGTGAATGAACACTCCTTGAAAAAATTAATCCCTTGTGATTTCTTTCGGATTAGTGAAAGAAATCTTGTTTCTTAATCAACTCTTTTATAGAACAGACCACTGAATGTATACGTGCGAAACGGTCTGTTTTTATATTTGTAAGACGGCTCGATGGCTTGAATGAAAGAACGAGTTGCAGAAAGAATAAGACACAAGATATGTTGTCTGGAAGTTCGAAGGTGGTGTGTAATCCTTCTACGTCTCCCCTTCTTCCACTTAAGAAGGTTTCTACTAGAAGACTTTGATTATACAATCCTGTTGTACAAACCCGATTCAGCTGGATTTACCTCACTACCAGACTGAAACTCTAGGTCACTGCGATCTGTTCAAACACCTCTCTCTGTCTGACAGTTACCATTTGTTCTCACTTCTATTTTTCAATACAGAATACACAAGATTGCGCCAGTGATCCTAAATGATCAAATATTACAATGTAATCGTGCTTAAGAATGATTTCAGCTCGAGAGCTTCTTCTGAGCTTGTAAGCTTGTACTGTTTTGCTTTCTTGTGCGTTTATAGATTGATCAGCGAGAGTCTTGTCACTTTATCTGTATTGTTGTTGCATCCTTTTATAGTTGCATGTACCAACGACATTATTTCCCTTAATGTGCAACTCTTGACTCTGCTTAATCTCTGAGTAAGCTACAATCTTCTTCTTTAGGATATTTGCCCTTCTGGTTCATGCTTTCGGCGACTGTCCAGGTAAACTCTTCAATTGTCTTCTTACCTTTTATGGTAATCTTCAGTCTTTGGTCCTTTGTAGCATTAATTGCGATATTAAATGCTACAATAAATAGCCGTTAATGATTCGAACTGAAGAGCCACTCTTTATGCATCCTTGACTGCTCTGATCTGATAAAGATTGAGATCGATCTGAAGCTTCGATCTAGTCAGTCTGATATCTATCGATCCGGTCTGATATGCGATATGCCTTATCAGCTTGTTCTGTTTTGAGCTATTGATCTGGTCAGTCTGATTACCCTTGATCCGGTCTGATATGCTTTGTCATCTTATCAGCTTGATCTGTTTTGGGCGATCGATCTGGTCAGTCTGATTTCTCTCGATCCGGTCTGATATGTTTTGTCATCTTTAAAATCTTATCGATTAAGTTCGGAACTAACAAATTCCCCCTTTTTGATGATGACAAAACCTAGCTTCTAAGTCTTTTTAAACCAGTCTGATAAGAACTCTGAAGCGTATACTTTCGGATCGATTACTTCTTCTTGTTCAAAATAAATGAACATTATTAAGTTGGATCGATTGAGCCTTTTATTATTAAGCCTTTTATTTTAGTTCAAAATAAATGAACAGGGACTTAACAAAGAAATATTTCTTTATTGATCACCAACAATCTTGCATACAGACAGTCTGAATATTTAAGCAATCTATTTTCTTGAAGACTGAGACTGATGCGGCTTGAAGTCTGTTTTCTTTTCCCCCTTTTTGTCAGCAGCAATCTCTTGGAGAAAATCTACAACTTGTGCTAGCTGAGCGCTGATAGCGTCAAGACGAACGTCTTGTGCGCGGAGGGAATTGGCGATGGATGCTCTAACTTCAGTGGCCAGCTCGATCTGCTCTTTTCTCAGGCTGTTCTTATAAGTGGCTTGCTGAGAGAACAAATCGTTCAGTCCTCGCTGAAGGCGTGCCGATACTGGCTGTCATATTCTCTTTGAATGAATCAAAGTCCAAAGCTGTAACCCTCTGACCTTGATGAACTTCTATAACACGTTGAGAGAGTGACAGGCAGTTGTCAGATAAGTGCTGAAGAGTCCGTGCCAGGGATGGAGGTGCATCAGATAGTTGGCTTGGAGAGTGATCTGATGATGACAATGCAGGATCATCTTCTTCAGCAATCGGTATAATTGAAGATACAGCAGCTTGGTGACTTTCGGACCGGATCAAGGTGACTAGATCCGAAGAAAATGCTTGTATGAAAGCCATATCTTCATCTAATTAGACTGGAGGAGTGCTGGGTCTGGAGAGCTCCTCAATTTGTAGAGCTGCAACAACTGTGGACACCACCAGATCCGGATCGACGAACTCTGGTGCGCCAACTGTTGCAAGTTCTGCGGTTGGACTGATTTGAACGTGGGAGACTGATGATCCCAACGGAATAGATGTTGTTGGAGAGTCCAACAAGACATTCAATGGTTCATCTTCTGTAGCAGATGGAGCATTAGGCAATGGATGCTCCGCTGTCTGATCTGCTATGAGTTCTGCAGTCTGATCTGCTACGCGATCTGCTGTCTGATCTTCTGCGTGATCTGCTGTCTGGCCTGCTGCTCCAGAGGGAATAACCTCAATGAAAGGTTCTGCCAGAGTCTTGCTTGCAGAGGGATGATCCGGGCTGGTTATTGGAGTGGATATGCTGATTTTCTGTCGTTGAAATCGGACAGCTAAATGGAGAGCATGAATATCCATCTCTAATTGAGCAATAACAGCCCCATCATCTCTGGCAGTTGGAGCAATCAGATCGAAGTTCGCTTTCTTAGCAGCTAAGAGCAAGGTCGCCAGTCTGAATCTTTGATTGGCCTTAAAGAGCTCTTTGTGCTGCACAGCAATCCGAACATCATCGGTCTCTGTCCCTTTCAGAACTTCTTCTTCCATTTTCTGAAGGCGTCTGAGTTTGCCAAAGAACATCTCAATATGGTTGATCGTTCTGTACTCGACGTACTCATCAAAAACCACAATGAGCTCCTTCACTTTCTCTTCAACGTCCTCCATAGCAATGTCAATTGCTGTCTGTGCTGCAGATTTGGGCTTAGAGGAGAGTGGTTTGGAGAGAATGGCTTTGCCCTTGCCGGTGGAGGAAGGGGACTTGATCCCTGATTGGGTATAGTCTCCCAACTCAGTGATAACAATCCCTTTGACCACGGGAATGGCAGAGGGGACTCGGATGGTTACTTTGGGTGCAGTGGTTGAAGTGGGTGAAATTTTGGTTGTAGGTTGGGGTGCAGGGGTGGCTTTTGTTGGAGGCAATATGGGTAATGTTTTGAGAGGTAGAGTTTTGATTGGTTTGGTAATCTGGGTTCTTGGCTTCTTGGGAAGGGGCTTGGTTGGTGGCGATGAAGCAGACTGGGTTTCTTCAGAGTCAGTCTGGATAGATAACTTTCGCTTGACTCGAGGTTTGCGAGCAACAGCCTGTTCTTCTCCCTTCTCGATCCTGACTGCCACCAGATCAGTAGGGGTAGGTGGAGCACTCTTGGACTTCAGCAGTGCTAGCCCTTTGGAGTTGAGAATTTTGAAGGGACTCAGAGCAGACTGCTTCCCCAGCTCAATGTCCAAAGTTTCCAGTAGCCTTCTGAGAGGAACAGCAAAGCAGACGGCTTGTTTGGAGGCAATCACTGTTTCCATCAGGACTCCAAATAAAATCACGGACCAGTTCATCTTCTGTCCGGAAACAATAGCAGCCATGGCCCTGAACTTCTCGGCAGTGACGGCGTCAAAACTTCCGGCTTTGCCCAATAAAGGCTTTCCCACAATTTCGCATAGTACCTGGAAATGAAAGAGCATTTCCTTCTTTTTGAATGAGGGCTGCAGGCGGTGGCCAAATATAGAAATCTGCCCCGAAGAGCTGTGACAGAAGCTTGAGGAATCTGCCCAAACTCAGTCAGTCCGGAGTTGGGTAGACCAAAGGTCTTGGCCAGCGTCATCGGCGAGATTTCAAATGTTTTGCCCTTTACAGAGGTGGAGATAGATGTCTTCTGGGATACAGCATTGGCAAACATTTCACGAATCTCTGATTCGTAAACCACCGTGCCACACTCCAGAAAATTCCGTAATCCAGACGATTCCAAAGCTCGGAAAATGGAGACCATCTCTGCATCTTCAGCCCTGTAAATATCATTGAACTCAACGGAGATAGAGTTGTGAGTTATGGTAGCCATTGGAGTAAAATGGAAGAAAGTACGAAGAGTTTTGAGAGGTTATGAGAGAGTTAGAAAGCATAAAGCGGTAAATTGTAAAAATTGAATGAAAATGAAATGTTCAGCCCGCTAAATAAGAGAGAGAGAAGACACATGTCTTTATCTCGAAGAATGATAATTAAATAATTCAAAATAAACGGTCAGGATAAAAGAAAGAAAAGGCGGTTAAAAATTTACAATCAGTCCGGGCTGTTTTTGTTTTAAATAAATACAAAATAAAGGATTTATTGTCCAGACAGATCATAGGATAACATCAGATTGACATAGATCGGTCTGAAAGTTCGGACCGGTCTGTGTCTTTCTGAACATTGTATTATCGATCTGTGCCAACAAAAATCTTTAAACGCAAAAAGAAGAGAACGTCTAAACTATTAAGATAAGTCAATTAAACCAAGAATTTGACGGAAATAATTAAACTTAGCCTCAGGGAGCGGTTTGGTGAAGATGTCTGCTGCTTGCTGCTCTGTTGAGATGTGCTCGATCCGAATCTCCTTTTTGCCAACATGATCTCGAATAAAATGATGTCTTATATCAACATGCTTTGTTCGAGAGTGCAGAACTGGATTATATGTTATAGCGATTGCACTTGTGTTGTCGCAAAATATCGGAGAGTCAACAGCTTGGATGCCATAGTCTTTGAGCTGATGTTGAATCCAGAGCATTTGAGCGCAACAGCTTCCAGCGGCAAGATATTCAGCTTCAGCTGTAGATGTGGCAATTGATGTTTGCTTCTTACTGAACCAAGAGATCAATCTTTCACCTAGAAATTGACATGTTCCACTGGTGCTTTTACGATCAATCTTACAGCCAGCGTAGTCTGCGTCTGAATATCCGATCAAGCTGAAGTTAGAATCTTTGGAGTACCAAAGACCAACGTTCTGAGATCCTTTCAAGTATTTCAGAATACGCTTAGCAGCAATAAAATGTGATTGCTTTGGTTCTGACTGAAATCTGGCGCACATACAGACTGAGAACATAATATCAGGCCGGCTCGCTGTAAGATATAAGAGCGATCCAATTACTCCTCTATACATAGTCACTTCGACTGCCGTTCCCCCTTCGTCTTTGTCTAACTTGATTGTAGGACTCGTTGGAGTGGATGCAGTTGAGCATGTTCCATTCCGAATATCTTAAGCAGCTCTTTGGTATACTTGGTTTGGTTGATGAAAATACCATTGCTGAGCTGTTTGACTTTGAGACCCAAAAAGAATGAGAGTTCTCCCATCATGCTCATCTCAAACTGTCCCTGCATCAACTTGGAAAATTTCTCGCATAATTTGGGGTTTAGTTGACCCAAAGATTATATCATCAACATAAATCTGAACTAACAGGGTATGTTCCCCCTTAATAAATTTAAAGAGAGTTTTATCTACTGAGCCGATCTAAAAATCATGGTTCAGCAGAAATTGAGATAGAGTGTCATACCAGGCTCTTGGTGCTTGTTTCAGACCATATACTGCTTTATTCAGTAGGTATACATGATTAGGGAATGAGTGGTTCTGAAATCCAGGAAGTTGCTCAATGTAAACTTCCTCCTGAAGCTTACCATTAAGAAAGGCACTCTTGACGTCCATCGGATATACCTTGAAGTCTTTAAAGGCATCATATGCAAGAAAGATTCTGATTGCTTCAAGTCTGGCGACTGGTGCAAAAGATTCATCGAAGTCAATTCCTTCTTCTTGTCGGAATCCTTGTGCCACCAGTCTGGCCTTGTTTCTAACCACAGTTCCATCTGCGTCCAGCTTGTTTCTGAAAACCCATCTGGTTCCAATAACAGGCAGATCGCTTGGTCTGGGGGTTAGACTGTAGGGTCTTCCTACCTTAACATCAATTAGTACACATATAATGGACAGAACATGCATTTATAACCTCTTAAGGGTTCCGGTTGTAGCTTGAGCTAAGAAGATTACAGGCCAAAATAAAATTTCCAAAAGCTATTAATTACATTCCCAATAATGAATGTTAAAGTTATAGGTTTACACTACTCCTAGAGTAGAGACTATCAAAATCTTGCATCCTATATTCATCTTGCTCCTTTTAGCTCACCTCCTCAACCCGACCCTAAGCCCTTGATCCAAAAGTGTACCTACAGGGACGACACATCGTGAGCACATACATATTTACTTAACATGATAGAAAAGATATACACTAATGCATAGCATCTTATTTAAGTAAATGTTATTGGTCGTTCTTCAACTTCTTTTGTTATCCCTGATTCTTATTCATGTATGAGGGCATCTTACCCCATTGTATGGCATCTTACCATAACATAACCGTCGTGTGGCATCTTACCACAGGGGCATCTTACCCCCATCGTATGGCATCTTGCCATATCATAACATTATGTGGCATCTTACCACGTGGGCGTCTTACCCACTCACATACATTGGGTGACATCTTACCACATGGGCGTCTTACCCAATCATATACCTCGTATGACCTTATCATAAACTTACTTATCATAAACGTCATCACCATAACATCATCATCGTAAACACCATCATAAGCGTCATCATCGTAATATCATCATCATAAACATCATCATAAACATCATCATCGTAAGCATCATCATAAACATCATCGTCATAAACATCATCATCGTAAACATCATCATAAGCATCGTCATCGTAACATCATCATCATAAACATCATCATAAACATCATCATCGTAAGCATCATCATAAACATCATCATCATAAACATCATCATAAACATCATCATCATAAACATCATCATAATCATCATCATTAAATGTAGGAGTATGGTTTACCGTCCGGTGCCCGTACGTTTCTTACGTACCTTAATTCCCAAAATGGAGGAGTCGGAGGACTTTATCTCCTTGAAGTCGTGGGTACCTGGGATGGTTCTACATAACCATACAAATTGATATTAGAAGCTAAATATAGTCCAATATCCAAAAATCCCACAAAATTATCAAAAATCCACATTTTTACATCTCGCGATCGATCGCTGCCCAGGCGCAATCGATCGCGAGATCACACTGGACGAGGGGCAAAAATTCCCTTCTTGGCGATCGATCGCCACTTTTGGCGCGATCGATCGCCAGCCTCGCCGATCGATCGCCCAAAAGTGGCGATCGATCGCCAAATGTTACTGGCGTGCACTGGAGGCTCGCGATCGATCGCCAAGAACGGGCGATCGATCGCCGAGTGCTGAGTCCCGAAAATTCGCCATTAATGTACATTTTTCAAGCTTCTCTTCATGCCTTACAAATCCATACTTCCTTACAACATCAATAACCTCATAACCCACTAAAACCAACATAAAAACACTTCAAAAATCATTCCCCAACCATAAACAACACATACCCATATAGACCCATTTCAAACCCTCCAAAATCAATACAAACTCAAATAAAACTTTACAAAAGCTTCAAGGAGTGATATATACAAATCATAGGGCTTAAATCTTACCAAAAATCACAAGAGTGAAGCTTTTGCAAGAATTTCCTTCCCACCTTGGTGCCAAACTCGAAAATGAGGGGAAAGGGTTTGGGAAAAAGATTTTGGGGATTTTTGTGTAAAAGGGGAAAGTGAGTTAAAAAGGTGGGGTAGTGGGAGGTTATATGGGTTTAATTAAATTGTACCCCAACACTTACCATGATGTATAAAATACGCTAACATGATATTTCAAAAGCATTTACAAAAAATGCAACCGACTTCATTAATCTATACCTTCCTCATAATTAAAATCAACATCCTTAAATCATGTTAATACATCATTTCCACACATATCTTGATCATCGTAATAATTCATCATATAAACATAATTAATGTCCAGGTTACCATTAATTCATTTCGGGGCATCACATTACTCCCCTACTTATAAGATTTCGTCCTCGAAATCGCATGCACTTACCCAAAAGAAACTAAACATAAATCATACCAGAAAATAGTTCCGGGTAATGCAGCATCATATGCCGTTCCGTCTCCCACGTAGCCTCCTCGACACCCCGACGATCCCACTGAACTTTGACCATCGGTATAACTTTACTTCGTAGTCTACGATCCTCACGATCCAGAATTCTGACCGGCCGTTCAACGTAGGATACATCTGAGTCTAACTGCACTTCAGTAGGTTGTAAAACATGAGACGGGTCTGGCTCATACTTTCTCAACATAGAAACATGGAAAACATCATGAATTCCAGATAAAGACGGCGGTAGAGCCAGACGGTAAGCCAATGTACCAATACGCTGCAATACCTCATACGGTCCGACATATCTCGGAGATAACTTTCCCCGCATACCAAAACGTACCACGCCCATGAAGGGTGAGATTTTCAAGAAAACCTTGTCTCCTTCTTGGAATTCTAGCGGCCGTCGCCGCTTATTGGCATAGGCTGCTTGCCTATCTTGAGCCGCCTTCATCTTTGAGCGTATTATCTTAATCTTTTCCTCCATGTCCTTAATCATATCCGGTCCTCCGACCGCTTTACTCGTCAAGCCCTCCAAATACAGTGGTGACCTACATCGTCGTCTATAAAGAGCTTCAAAATGGGCCATTTGAATGCTTGCCTGATAGCTGTTATTATAGGAGAACTCAACCAGTGGTATAGACTCTTGCCACGGAGTATCAAACTCCAAAACACATGCCCTCAGCATATCTTCGAGCGTCTGTATAGTACGCTCCGTTTGGCCGTCTGTCTGAGGGTGATATGCTGTACTCAGTCTCACCTCGGTGCCCAAAGCTGTCTGGAGACCCTCCCAGAAATGAGAAGTAAACCTTGGGTCTCTGTAAGACACGATCGAGACTGGAACCCCATGCAACCTCACTACATCCCGTACATACAATTGGGCCATCCTTAGATACGTGAAAGTCATACTGTAAGGGATGAAATGAGCTACTTTCGTCAGCCTATCCACGATCACCCAGATCGCATCAAATCCAGAGGCCGACCTTGGCAAGTGGGTTACGAAGTCCATAGATATATGTTCCCACTTCCACTTAGGTGCCTCCAAGCTCTTCAGTTCGCCACCAGGCCTCTGCCTTTCTGCCTTTACTTGTTGGCAGATCAAACATCTCTTGACAAAACTGATCACATCACGCTTCATGCGTCTCCACCAGAATTGACCACTCAGGTCCTTGTACATCTTTCTTCCTCCTGGGTGAATACTGAACCGACTACTGTGAGCTCGCTCCAATATTCCTTTAGGTAACTCTGGTGTATCTGGGACTACCCATCGGTTGCCCAGTCTTAAAGAATCATCTTCAGCCACTCTAAACTTTGTTGGCTGACCTCGAAGTGCTATCGATAACCATCTCTGAACTTCATCATCCGACCTCTGGGCTTTCCTGATAGCCTCAAATACGTCTGGTTCGGCCAATAAGGTCGACACTCGCACCGGCGACGTGTCCACATCAAAGTCATAGCCCAGGTGGCAGTAAGAGGTCATCATCGCTGATAAACACATAACGTCCTCAGCAGTACTCTTCACCTTCCGACTTAAGGCGTCTGCTATCAAATTTGCTTTACCGGGATGGTACTCAATTTCACAGTCATAATCCTTGAGCAAATCCATCCATCTTCTTTGACGCATATTCAGTTCAGCCTGAGTGAATAGAAACTTTAGGCTCTTATGGTCCGTAAAGATGGTAAACGTAGTACCATAAAGATAATGGCGCCAAATCTTCAAGGCGAAAATGATAGCCGCCAGTTCCAGATCATGGACTGGGTATCTGGTCTCATGAGGCTTCAACTGTCTCGAAGCATAGGCTACCACTTGTCTGTCTTGCATCAATACACAGCCCAAACCCTGCAATGATGCATCCGTGTACAAGGCAAACCTCTTATCCTCAGACGGGATCACCAACACTGGCGCTGTCGTCAAACGACGCTTCAATTCTTGGAAGCTTTCCTCACAAGCTTCGGACCAAAAGAATGGGACTCCTTTCTGAGTCAGCTGTGTCAATGGCTTAGCGATCTTAGAAAATCCCTCGACAAAACGTCGGTAATAACCTGCTAAGCCAAGGAAACTCCGTATCTCGGGCACAGAAGTGGGTGCTGCCCACTCCATTACAGCTTCAATCTTCCTGGGATCCACAGATATCCCGCTGCTAGATATAACATGACCCAAGAACACGACACTGCTCAGCCAGAACTCACACTTGCTGAGCTTTGCATACAACTGACGATCCCTAAGGATCTGAAGTACTGTCCTCAAGTGCCGTATGTAAGGACCCTAATCCTTAAGTGCGGAATAACGGCATAATAGAGCTAAATAAATGATCAGAGTAGAGTAAACAAGTTGAGTCTATGAGCTTAAGCATTTACATGCCAAAATAAAGGACTACCAAAAGGATTAATTACATTCCGACAAATGAATGTGTCCACTATAGTTTTACGCTACTCCTAGAGTAGGCACTATACAAAAGAATCCTGTCCCTTCATCTACCAAAGATGCTCGTGAAGCTCACTGTCTCAACCCGTTCAAGTCCATCTATCGTGCCAAAAAGGTACCTACAAGGACAACCCCCAAACATGAGCATAATAATCATTCATATTCAACACAATATGAAGATAAAGCGTAAATGCATAATCAATATGAAACACTTCCTGTTTCCCGTGCATTTCAAACGCTTTCCGTTTGGTTGTCCCTGTACCAGAACTCATGAGTATAATCAATAGATTATTTTTAATGGCCAAACATGTCATGACATCATATACCATCTCAACTGTACCACATATTGGTCACCATTCCCTAGTCTGTCCATCACAGTGTATTTTAATGCCCCTCGCTTATATTCATATAGGCGGCATAGGATAACCTCGCTACAATGGACATGCGGCGCTCCCACCCCTCGCTTCACAGAGAGCGGCAAATACCCTTTCCTCGCCCCATATGACAACCACGCTCAAATGTGACATGCGGCGCTCCCACCCCTCGCTTCACATTTAGCGGAACCAATACAAAAAGCGGCAAGCATTAAAATCATCAAAGGATGACCACGACTCATGGGATGTGCATCCAATAATCATAATATGCATCTATCATCAATATGCATAAATTACCATGTATATGCATCCACAATGCAATACCTCATATGGCATAAATCAACATGTATATGCATCCACAATGCAATACCACATATATACTCGCATCCACAATGCATAAACAATGAGTATATAAAATACATGTTACCGTTGGGTGCCCGTACGTCCACTACGTACCTTTCCAAAAAGTGGAATGTGGTTGGACCTCAATTCCTTGGCTGCGTTGCCACCTGGGTTGGTTCTACATATTCACAAATACCAATATTAGAACCCAATAATAGTCCAATACCAAAAATCCCACAAAAACACCCAAAAACACCATTTTTGGTGTCTCGCGATCGATCGCCATCAAGCCCCGATCGATCGCGAGAACACACTGCCTCGCCCAACAAAAATACACAATCCGCGATCGATCGCGGAGCTAGCGCCGATCGATCGCGGCCTCGCCGATCGATCGCGCGCATCTCGCGATCGATCGCTGAAGCGCACTGCCTCAGCGCTGTTGCTCGCGATCGATCGCGAGTGGACGCCGATCGATCGCCGAGCTGCGGGAAATCGAGATTCGGGCACTATTCACCCATCTCCTTCCCAAACACAAACAAACCCACCAATACCAACATAAATCAAACCAACAACTCAAAACCACCCATAAACATCAACATAAACTCAAATATACAACATCCAACCAAAACACTACCAAAATCACAACACCCAACACAAACCCATTTTAAAACCCTTCAAACCAACTAAACTCAACCAAAACCTTACAAAATTAAAACATGAGGTACCCATACCTCTTGGGGATCTCAAATCACCCAACAATCTTCCACAAATCAAAGTTTGCAAGGTCTCCTCTTCACCTCAAAGGTGGAACTCGAAAATGTGGGAAGAGGGGAAGGGTTTGGGTGTTAGAAATGATTTGGTAAAGTTAAAAGTGTTGGATAGGGTGGGGTTGGGTATAAAAGTGAGTTTATTAATTAAATGCATACCAAATGATTCCATGGTGTATAAAACACCCCAACATGATATTTTCAAAGCATTTACTCGAAATGCACCATAATATCAATTAACACATGATTTCTAATAAATTGCTAACCAAGGCAAATAAATCATGCTTCCCATAATATTTACCCAACATGCACCACATGCACCCTAAAATGCAATCCCGGGTCACCCCTATCCACATGACCAAGCATTTCCATAAGGTAAATAAATCCCAAAACATAATCAATTACCACATAATTAATCATGTAAACACAATTAAAGCCAAATAGCAATTTAACCATTTCGGGGATGTCACAATACTCCCCTACTTATAAGATTTCGTCCTCGAAATCACATGCACTTACCCCAACAGAAACTAAACATAAACTCATACCAGAGAATAGTTCCGGGTAGTGCTGCACCATATGCTGCTCCGTCTCCCACGTAGCCTCCTCGACACCCCTGCGATCCCACTGAACTTTGATCATCGGTATCACTTTATTCCGAAGTCTACGGTCTGCTCTGTCCAGAATTCTAACAGGCCGTTCCACATAAGATATATCTGACTCTAACTGAACTTCGGAAGGCTGTAACACGTGAGACGGATCCGGCTCATACTTCCGCAACATCGATACATGAAACACATCATGTATCCCAGATAAAGAAGGCGGCAAAGCCAGTCGGTAAGCCAATGTGCCAATGCGCTGCAAGATCTCGTACGGTCCAACATACCTCGGAGACAGTTTCCGCGCATCCCAAATCGCACAACGCCTCTGAAAGGCGAGATCTTCAAAAAGACCTTATCTCCCAACTGAAACTCTAACGGTCTCCGCCGTTTATTCGCATAAGCTGCCTGTCTGTCCTGAGCCGCTTTCATTTTCTGCCTTATGATCTTTATCTTCTCTTCCATTTCCCGGATTAACTCAGGCCCTCCGACTGATCTACTGTCCAAATCGTCCCAACACAAGGGCGATCTACATCGTCTGCCATAAAGAGCTTCAAACGGAGCCATCTGAATACTTGCCTGGTAGCTATTGTTATACGAAAACTCTACCAAAGGCACTGAATCCTGCCAAGAGGCATCGAACTCCAAAACACAAGCTCTCAACATGTCCTCGAGCGTCTGAATAGTGCGCTCGGTCTGGCCATCTGTCTGAGGATGATAAGCAGTGCTCAATCTGACCTCAGTTCCCAAAGCTGACTGAAGGCCTTCCCAGAAATGAGATGTGAATCGCGGATCTCGATCTGACACAATAGAAACGGGGATCCCATGCAATCTCACCACATCTCTAATATACAACTGCGCCATCCTCAAGAATGTAAATGTCATGCTATAGGGGATAAAGTGGGCTACCTTGGTCAATCTGTCCACAATCACCCAAATAGCATCGAAGCCTGAAGCACTCCTCGGCAAATGAGTCACGAAGTCCATGGAAATGTGCTCCCACTTCCACTTCGGTATCTCCAAGCTTCTCAACTCGCCGCCAGGTCTCTGTCTCTCTGCCTTAACCTGCTGGCAGATCAAACACCTCTTCACAAAAGCGACGACATCGGACTTCATTCTCTTCCACCAAAACTGACCACGCAGATCTCTGTACATCTTCTTCCCGCCTGGGTGGATGCTAAGTCTGCTACTGTGAGCTCGCTCCAAGATTCCCTTACGCAACTCCGGCGTACTTGGAACTACCCAGCGGTTACCCAATCTCAAAGATCCGTCGTCGGCCACTCTGAACTTCGTCGGCTGACCAAGATGCTCTATAGACAACCATCTCTGAACCTCAGCATCTGATCTCTGAGCTCTCCTGATATTCTCATAAATATCTGGCTCAGCTAATAAGGTAGAGACATACACTGGTGATGCATCTATATCAAAATCATAGCCGAGATGGCAATAGGAGGTCATCATAGCCGACAAATGGATGACGTCCTCAGCAGAACTCCTCACTTTCCGGCTCAAGGCGTCTGCTGTCAAATTAGCTTTCCCAGGATGGTACTCTATCTCGCAGTCATAGTCCTTGAGTAGGTCCATCCATCTCCTCTGCCTCATGTTCAGCTCTGCCTGAGTGAATAAAAACTTGAGGCTCTTGTGATCCGTGTAGATGGTAAACGAAGTACCATACAAATAATGCCTCCAGATCTTCAGGGCGAAGATGATAGCCGCCAATTCCAAGTCATGAACTGGATATCTGGTCTCATGCGGCTTCAACTGCCTCGATGCATAAGCTACCACATGCTTATCTTGCATCAGAACACATCCAAGGACCTGCAGTGATGCATCAGTATACAGAACAAATCTGGAGTTCTCCGTCGGGATCACTAACACTGGCGCCGTCGTCAACCGGTGCTTCAACTCCTGGAAGCTCTCCTCACAAGCTTCTGACCAAAAGAAAGGCACTCCTTTCTGAGTCAACTGAGTCAGCGGCTTGGCAATCTTCGAAAAGCCCTCAACAAAGCGCCGATAATACCCGGCCAAACCAAGAAAACTCCGGATCTCAGGCACAGAAGTGGGGGCAGCCCACTCCATCACAGCCTCAATCTTCTTGGGGTCCACTGATATCCCGCTGCTCGAAATGACATGCCCCAGAAACACTACACTGCTCAGCCAAAACTCGCACTTACTGAGCTTAGCATACAACTGATGCTCTCTGAGAATCTGAAGCACTGTCCTCAAGTGTTTCACATGATCTTCCTCACTCCGAGAGTAGATAAGAATGTCGTCAATAAACACGATGACGAACTGATCAAGATACGGCTGAAACACTCTGTTCATCAGACTCATAAAGACGGCCGGGGCGTTCGTCACACCGAACGGCATCACTAAGAACTCATAATGCCCGTATCGAGTCCGAAACGCTGTCTTCTGCACATCTTCCTCTCTGACCCGAATCTGATGATACCCGGATCTCAAATCAATCTTGCTATATACCCTGGTACCTTGCAACTGATCAAACAAGTCGTCAATTCTTGGGAGAGGATACTTGTTCTTCACTGTAGCCTTGTTCAGCTGCCGGTAATCGATGCACAACCGCATCGAACCGTCCTTCTTCTTCACAAAGAGAACTGGTGCGCCCCATGGCGACACGCTCGGGCGTATATAACCCTTGTCAAGGAGATCCTGCAACTGTTTTCAACTCCCTCAACTCTGCCGGTGCCATCCTATAAGGTGTACGAGAGATAGCGGATGTCCCTGGCAGCAACTCGATCCCAAATTCAACTTCCCTGGCCGGTGGAAATCCTGGGATCTCTTCTGGAAATACATCAGCAAATTCTGCCACAACTGGTACATCCTCAACCCTCAGTTCTTTACTCTTTCCAGACGTGTCCACGGCATAAATGAGATAGCCCGTGTGACCACGTTCCAACAACTGAGTCATCTTGATCGCTGAAATCAACGGAATCTTCGCACGAGAACCGTTGCCATAGAAAGTCCACTGACTGCCCAACTCAGGTCTGAACTTCACTGTCCTCTGTCGGCAATCTACCACTGCCTGATATCTGTTCAGAACATCAATTCCCAAGATGCAGTCAAAGTCTGACATACCCAGCACAATCAAGTCTGATCTCAACTCGTTGCCCTCAAAATAAATGAGGCCATCTGCCAAAAACTGATCAGCAACGACGTCTCTTCCAGTGGGTGTCGAGACAAGGAGAGGCGTGGGTAAAGAAGACGTGCGCATATGGTGTCTTTCCACAAATCCCACTGACACAAAGGAATGGGAGGCACCTGTATCTATCAAAACAAAAGCAGGGTACGTAAATAAATGGCACGTACCGGCAATCACCTCCTCCGGGGCTGCCTGAGCCTGCTCTCTGGTCAGTGCATATACCTGTCCCTGGGGCGGTTCTACTGTCTGACCTCCCGATGGTCGAGTCCCAAACTGTTGCCTCTGCTGCACTGTCCGATCATCAAATCTCGGCCTGTTGCCCTGATACTCTGACTGTCCTCCCCGCGTGGGGCAATACCGAGCAATGTGGCCCATCTTGCCACAGACATAACATGCAGGACACTTGTTTGAAGAATGTGGCCCTCCACAATTATTGCACCTAGGCTCTCCCGGCCTATCCCCTTGTGAAGATCCTCTATTGGCCGACCAATTTCCTTTCTTGCCATCCTGTTTCTGACCAAAGTATTTCTTTCCACCATACCGCGAAGATGAAGAGGCACCACGGGGTTTAAATGGCTCACCCCGAGGCCTCAAACTGTCACTAGTCTGCCTCTGTTGCGGTACCGGTGGTGGCATGGCATAAGCTCCCACTCCTAGCTCAGCAAGCTCCGCTCTTGTGAGAGCATCATCAAAAGAAGTTGGGTTATTGATAATAACCCGGTCATAGAGCTCCGGTCGCAGTCCTTTCATGAAATTTCTCATCTTGGCACGTCCATCAGAGGCAATATGGTGGACATACCTCAGTAGTGATGAGTACTGTGTGGCATAGTCTGCCACTGTCATGTTCCCCTACCTCAGACTTGCAAATTCATCCTCTTTTGTCTGTCTTGCTGCCGCGGAGAAGTATCGGTTCAAGAACCTGGTCCTGAAGAGCGTCCAGTCAATCACAGCACCCAGTGCTCTCATCTCCATCACTGTGCTCCTCCACCACATCAATGGTTTCTTAGCCAACTGGAACTCCGCCAGCCTCAGCCAAGCAGTAATAGCACACGGAGCCGATACAAAGATCTGTTCAAGTCTCTCCAGCCACTCTTCAGCTTCTTCTCCGGACTCTGTCCCCTCAAACCGGGGCGGATGATAAGACAGAAACTGAGTCAAGCTAATCTCACCCGGTAGCAATAACTGGACCACTGGTTCCATTCCTACAGCCGGTGGAGGTAGAGGATTAGCCTGTCCAATACTCGCATTTACACTCCCAACATCTCCGACTTCCTCATTAGCAGCCATGCTGTAACACAAATGTTAACAACAATCCAAAGCAATATATATATCATGTCGTTAGATAACAGGAGTGATATAAGCATGTTAGTATAACCAAATATACAAAATATGCACCACATGCATAAACATGCTTCAAATGTAAGCACCTAGCCAACCATGCTAAGGCTACCCTTCACTCGTTCCCGGGTTCTCTAACCACTGCTCTGATACCACTAATGTAAGGACCCTAATCCTTAAGTGCGGAATAACGGCATAATAGAGCTAAATAAATGATCAGAGTAGAGTAAACAAGTTGAGTCTATGAGCTTAAGCATTTACATGCCAAAATAAAGGACTACCAAGAGGATTAATTACATTCCGACAAATGAATGTGTCCACTATAGTTTTACGCTACTCCTAGAGTAGGCACTATACAAAAGAATCATGTCCCTTCATCTACCAAAGATGCTCGTGAAGCTCACTGTCTCAACCCGTTCAAGTCCATCTATCGTGCCAAAAAGGTACCTACAAGGACAACCCCCAAACATGAGCAATAATAATCATTCATATTCAACACAATATGAAGATAAAGCGTAAATGCATAATCAATATGAAACACTTCCTGTTTCCCGTGCATTTCAAACGCTTTCCGTTTGGTTGTCCCTGTACCAGAACTCATGAGTATAATCAAAAGATTATTTTTAATGGCCAAACATGTCATGACATCATATACCATCTCAACTGTACCACATATTGGTCACCATTCCCTAGTCTGTCCATCACAGTGTATTTTAATGCCCCTCGCTTATATTCATATGGGCGGCATAGGATAACCTCGCTACAATGGACATGCGGCGCTCCCACCCCTCGCTTCACAGAGAGCGGCAAATACCCTTTCCTCGCCCCATATGACAACCACGCTCAAATGTGACATGCGGCGCTCCCACCCCTCGCTTCACATTTAGCGGAACCAATACAAAAAGCGGCAAGCATTAAAATCATCAAAGGATGACCACGACTCATGGGATGTGCATCCAATAATCATAATATGCATCTATCATCAATATGCATAAATTACCATGTATATGCATCCACAATGCAATACCTCATATGGCATAAATCAACATGTATATGCATCCACAATGCAATACCACATATATACTCGCATCCACAATGCATAAACAATGAGTATATAAAATACATGTTACCGTTGGGTGCCCGTACGTCCACTACGTACCTTTCCAAAAAGTGGAATGTGGTTGGACCTCAATTCCTTGGCTGCGTTGCCACCTGGGTTGGTTCTACATATTCACAAATACCAATATTAGAACCCAATAATAGTCCAATACCAAAAATCCCACAAAAACACCCAGAAACACCATTTTTGGTGTCTCGCGATCGATCGCCATCAAGCCCCGATCGATCGCGAGAACACACTGCCTCGCCCAACAAAAATACACAATCCGCGATCGATCGCGGAGCTAGCGCTGATCGATCGTGGCCTCGCCGATCGATCGCGCGCATCTCGCGATCGATCGCTGAAGCGCACTGCCTCAGCGCTGTTGCTCGCGATCGATCGCGAGCGGACGCCGATCGATCGCCGAGCTGCGGGAAATCGAGATTCGGGCACTATTCACCCATCTCCTTCCCAAACACAAACAAACCCACCAATACCAACATAAATCAAACCCAACAACTCAAAACCACCCATAAACATCAACATAAACTCAAATATACAACATCCAACCAAAACACTACCAAAATCACAACACCCAACACAAACCCATTTTAAAACCCTTCAAACCAACTAAACTCAACCAAAACCTTACAAAATTAAAACATGAGGTACCCATACCTCTTGGGGATCTCAAATCACCCAACAATCTTCCACAAATCAAAGTTTGCAAGGTCTCCTCTTCACCTCAAAGGTGGAACTCGAAAATGTGGGAAGAGGGGAAGGGTTTGGGTGTTAGAAATGATTTGGTAAAGTTAAAAGTGTTGGATAGGGTGGGGTTGGGTATAAAAGTGAGTTTATTAATTAAATGCATACCAAATGATTCCATGGTGTATAAAACACCCCAACATGATATTTTCAAAGCATTTACTCGAAATGCACCATAATATCAATTAACACATGATTTCTAATAAATTGCTAACCAAGGCAAATAAATCATGCTTCCCATAATATTTACCCAACATGCACCACATGCACCCTAAAATGCAATCCCGGGTCACCCCTATCCACATGACCAAGCATTTCCATAAGGTAAATAAATCCCAAAACATAATCAATTACCACATAATTAATCATGTAAACACAATTAAAGCCAAATAGCAATTTAACCATTTCGGGGATGTCACACCGTACATGCTCCTCTTCGGTCCGGGAGTAGATGAGTATATCGTCAATGAAAACTATGACGAATTGATCCAAATATGGTTGGAACACCCTGTTCATCAAACTCATGAAAACAGCCGGGGCATTTGTCACCCCAAAAGGCATGACTAGGAATTCATAGTGCCCATACCTAGTCCTGAAGGCTGTCTTCTGGACATCATCTTCCCTTACTCGAATCTGATGGTACCCCGACCTTAGATCGATCTTACTGTAGAGTTTCGTACCCTGCAACTGATCAAACAAGTCATCGATCCTCGGAAGTAGGTACTTATTCTTCACTGTAGCTTTGTTCAGTTGTCTGTAATCGACGCACAAGCGCATCGAACCATCTTTCTTCTTCACAAATAAAACTGGCGCTCCCCAGGGCGACACGCTAGGGCGTATATAGCCCTTATCAAGGAGCTCTTGTAACTGAAGCTTTAGTTCCCTTAGCTCCGCTGGTGCCATCCTATAAGGGGCACGAGAAATGGCAGACGACCCCGGTAATAGTTCAATCCCAAACTCGACCTCTCTCGTCGGTGGGAATCCGGGAATCTCCTCCGGGAAGACATCAGGGAACTCCGCCACTACGGGCACATCCTCAACTTTTACTTCTTCTTTCTTTTTCGTAACATCAACGGCATATATGAGGTAGCATGTATGGCCCCGCTCCAACAACTGTGCCATCTTGACAGCAGATATCAACGGGATCTTAGAGCGAGAACCATCCCCATAGAATGTCTATGGAACTCCCTTATCAGATTTGAATCGTACAGTTCTCTGCCTGCAGTTCACAACTGCCTGATACCTGTTCAGAACATCAATGCCCAGAATGCAGTCAAAATCTGACATCCCCAGAACAATCAAATCTGACCTTAGTTCTTTATCCTCAAAATAAATGAGGCCATCGTAGACGATCCGATCAGTAATCATACTTCTTCCAGAGTGGGTCGAGACTATAAGAGGCGTGGGCGACGGAGAAGTGCATATGTGGTGCCTTTCCACAAAACTTGTCGACACAAAAGAGTGTGATGCACCTGTGTCGATCAATATAAAAGCAGGGTGCATAAATAAAAGACACGTACCCGCTATAACCTCCTCCGGAGCCGCTGAAGCCTGCTCCCTTGTCAATGCGTAGACTTGTCCTTGAGGTGGCCCCATAGGCTGACCTCCATACTGTCACGGCACAAATGGGGGTCTGTGCTGTGCTGTCCTATCCGCAGGCCTCCCCGCAGGACCCTGTTGACTTCCCCTGTTGGGACACTGTCTAGCAAAGTGGCCCTTGTCGCCACAAACATAGCACCCCACACAATCTTTCGTCAGATGTGGTTGCCCACAAAGAGTGCATTGGATCTTCCCGGATCTGTCTCCCTGAGACTTCCCCCTTCCAGATGGGGCATCACTCCTTCAGTTCCCTTTCCATCTATTGTCAGACCTCTTACCACTGAACCTTGACGCCGATGTGTTTCCTCTTGATTTGAACTGCTCACCCCTTGGCTTCAAATTATCATGAGTGGATTTCTGAGGGGGTGCTGGTGGTGGTACAACATCAGGGTATGCACCCACTCCCAGTTCGGCTAGCTCAGCCCGTGAGAGTGCATCGTCAAAGCAAGTAGGGCCATAAGTAATCACCCTATCGTACAGCTCCGGCCTCAAGCCCTTCATGAAGTTCCTCATCTTTGCTTGAGTGCTCGTGGCGATGTGAGGCACATATCTGAGTAAGGAGCAAAACTGAAGAGCATAATCTGACACTGACATATTACCTTGCTTGAGGTGAGTGAATTCATCTTCCTTAGCCTGTCGTGCAGCAGCCGAGAAATAACGATTCAGAAAGCGAGTTCGAAACATTTTCCAATTAACTTCATGACCTTGAGCCTCTTGCTCTACCACGGTGGTCTTCCACCACATTAGCGCCTTCTTGGCCAATTGGAACTCTGCTAACCGTATCCATGCTGTCTTCGCACATGGGGCTGCCACAAAGATCTGTTCTATTCTTTCTAACCATTCCTCAGCTCGTTCCCCTGTTTCAGTTCCTTCAAAGGTTGTGGGTCGGTAAGCAAGGAATTGAGTTAAGCTTAGCTCCCCCGGCAATAACTGTTGTTCGGACGGTTCATCGTCAAAACCTGGCGGGGGTAGGGGATTCGTACGCCCCGCACTTGCATTGACGCTCACTGCGTCACCTACTTCTACGTTTGCTGCCATACTGCAAGACAAGGGTTATCAACAATACCCAAAAGCAGTTAATATAATACTTCGTTAGATAAACAAAACATGTTAGCACAACATCATATACTTCATATACAACTTATGCACAAAGCATGTTTGAAAGTAAGCACCTAGCTAACTTATTGCTAAGGCTACCCTTCACTCATTCCCGGGTTATCTAACCACTGCTCTGATACCACTAATGTAGGGTCTTCCTACCTTAACATCAATTAGTACACATATAATGGACAGAACATGCATTTATAACCTCTTAAGGGTTCCGGTTGTAGCTTGAGCTAAGAAGATTACATGCCAAAATAAAATTTCCAAAAGCTATTAATTACATTCCCAATAATGAATGTTAAAGTTATAGGTTTACACTACTCATAGAGTAGAGACTATCAAAATCCTGCATCCTATATTCATCTTGCTCCTTTTAGCTCACCTCCTCAACCCGACCCTAAGCCCTTGATCCAAAAGTGTACCTACAGGGACGACACATCGTGAGCACATACATATTTACTTAACATGATAGAAAAGATATACACTAATGCATAGCATCTTAGTTAAGTAAATGTTATTGGTCGTTCTTCAACTTCTTTTGTTATCCCTGATTCTTATTCATGTATGAGGGCGTCTTACCCCATTGTATGGCATCTTACCATAACATAACCGTCGTGTGGCATCTTACCACAGGGGCATCTTACCCCCATCGTATGGCATCTTTCCATATCATAACATTATGTGGCATCTTACCACGTGGGCGTCTTACCCACTCACATACATTGGGTGGCATCTTACCACATGGGCGTCTTACCCAATCATATACCTCGTATGACCTTATCATAAACTTACTTATCATAAACGTCATCACCATAACATCATCATCGTAACATCATCATAAGCGTCATCATCGTAACATCATCATCATAAACATCATCATCGTAAGCATCATCATAAACATCATCGTCATAAACATCATCATCGTAAACATCATCATAAGCATCGTCATCGTAACATCATCATCATAAACATCATCATCGTAAGCATCATCATAAACATCATCATCATAAACATCATCATAATCATCATCATTAAATGTAGGAGTATGGTTTACCGTCCGGTGCCCGTACGTTTCTTACGTACCTTAATTCCCAAAATGGAGGAGTCTGAGGACTTTATCTCCTTGAAGTCGTGGGTACCTGGGATGGTTCTACATAACCATACAAATTGATATTAGAAGCTAAATATAGTCCAATATCCAAAAATCCCACAAAAATATCAAAAATCCACATTTTTACATCTCGCGATCGATCGCTGCCCAGGCGCGATCGATCGCGAGATCACACTGGACGAGGGGCAAAAATTTCCTTCTTGGCGATCGATCGCCACTTTTGGCGCGATCGATCGCCAGCCTCGCCGATCGATCGCCCAAAAGTGGCGATCGATCGCCAAATGTTACTGGCGTGCACTGGAGGCTCGCGATCGATCGCCAAGAACGGGCGATCGATCGCCGAGTGCTGAGTCCCGAAAATTCGCCATTAATGTACATTTTTCAAGCTTCTCTTCATGCCTTACAAATCCATACTTCCTTACAACATCAATAACCTCATAACCCACTAAAACCATAAAAACACTTCAAAAATCATTCCCCAACCATAAACAACACATGCCCATATAGACCCATTTCAAACCCTCCAAAATCAATACAAACTCAAATAAAACTTTACAAAAGCTTCAAGGAGTGATATATACACATCATAGGGCTTAAATCTTACCAAAAATCACAAGAGTGAAGCTTTTGCAAGGATTTCCTTCCCACCTTGGTGCCAAACTCGAAAATGAGGGGAAAGGGTTTGGGAAAAAGATTTTGGGGATTTTAGTGTAAAAGGGGAAAGTGAGTTAAAAAGGTGGGGTAGTGGGAGGTTATATGGGTTTAATTAAATTGTACCCCAACACTTACCATGATGTATAAAATACGCTAACATGATATTTCAAAAACATTTACAAAAAATGCAACCGACTTCATTAATCTATACCTTCCTCATAATTAAAATCAACATCCTTAAATCATGTTAATACATCATTTCCACACATATCTTGATCATCGTAATAATTCATCATATAAACATAATTAATGTCCAGGTTACCATTAATTAATTTCGGGGCATCACATAGACTCCAAACTTGATTTTGTTCGAATTGATTAAGCTCTTCTTGCATGGCCTTAATCCAGTTGAAATCAGTCAGAGCTTCATCGATCTTCTTAGGTTCCAGAGTTGAGATGAAGGCAGCATGAGTGAACTCATCCATCATCTGTCCTCTGGTTCTAATCGGTGCAGAGGGACTTCCAATCACTAGATTAGGTGGATGCCTCTTAGTCCATCGATAGCTTGACTCTGGATTGTCTGGTCCAACCGGATGAGTAGTAGTAGAGGTATGATCAGCATCTGCTTTGATATGAGAGTTTGGATCATCGGATCGGCTCGATCTGAAGAAGCTTCATTGCCTTGATCCGATCTGGCTGGTACTTCAGGTTCTGGTGGATTGTCTCTTGACCTGTTAGCTACAATCTGTAAGGACCCTAATCCTTAAGTGCGGAATAAAGGCATAATAGAGCTAAATAAATGATCAGAGTAGAATAAACAAGTTGAGTTTGTGAGCTTAAGCATTTACATGCCAAAATAAAGGACTACCAAAAAGGATTAATTACATTCCAACAAATGAATGTGTCCACTATAGTTTTACGCTACTCCTAGAGTAGGAACTATACAAAAGAATCCTGTCCTTTCATCTACCAAAGATGCTCGAGAAGCTCACTGTCTCAACCCGTTCAAGCCCATCTATCATGCCAAAAAGGTACCTACAAGGACAACCCCCAAACATGAGCAATAATAATCATTCATATTCAACACAATATGAAGATAAAGCGTAAATGCATAATCAATATAAAACACTTCCTGTTTTCCCATGCATTTCAAACGCTTCCCGTTTGGTTGTCCCTGTACCATAACTCATGAGTATAATCAACAGATTATTTTTAATGGCCAAAACATGTCATGACATCATATACCATTTCAACTGTACCACATATTGGTCACCATTCCCTAGTCTGTCCATCACAGTGTATTTTAATGCCCCTCGCTTATATTCATATGGGCGGCATAGGATAACCTCGCTACAATGGACATGCGGCGCTCCCACCCCTCGCTTCACAGAGAGCGGCAAATATCCTTTCCTCGCCCCATATGACAACCACGCTCAAATGTGACATGCGGCGCTCCCACCCCTCGCTTCACATTTGGCGGAACCAATACAAAAAGCGGCAAGCATTAAAATCATCAAAGGATGACCACGACTCATGGGATGTGCATCCAATAATCATAATGTGCATCTAACATCAATATGCATAAATTACCATGTCTATGCATCCACTATGCAATACCTCATATGGCATAAATCAACATGTATATGCATCCACTATGCAATACCACATATATACCCGCATCCACAATGCATAAACAATGAGTATATAAAATACATGTTACCGTTGGGTGCCCGTACGTCCACTACGTACCTTTCCAAAATGTGGAATGTGATTGGACCTCAATTCCTTGGCTGCGTTGCCACCTGGGTTGGTTCTACATATTCACAAATACCAATATTAGAAACCAATAATAGTCCAATACCAAAAATCCCACAAAAACACCCAAAAATACCATTTTTGGTGTCTCGCGATCGATCTCCAACAAGCCCCGATCGATCGCGAGACTACACTGCCTCAGCCAACAAAAATGCACAATTCGCGATCGATCGCGGAGCTAGCGCCGATCGATCGCGGCCTCGCCGATCGATCGCGCCAAGCTCGCGATCGATCGCTGAGGCTCACTGCCTCAGCCCTGTTGCTCGCGATCGATCGCGAGAAAATCGCCGATCGATCGCCGAGCTGTAGCCAAGCGGGAATCGGGCACTATTCACCCTTCACCTTCCCAAACTCAACTAAACCCACATAACTCAACAACAACCAAAACCAATAACTCAAAACCAACACTAAACATCATTATAAACTCAAATATACCACATCCAACCAAAATATTACCAAAACCACAACACCCAACACAAACCCATTTTAAACCCTTTAAAACCAAACTAAACTCAACCAAAACCTTACAAAATTAATACATGAGGTACCCATACCTCTTGGGGATCTCAAATCACCCAAAATGCTCCACAAAACAATATTTTGCAAGGACTTCTATCCACCCAAAGGCTGGAACTCGAAAATGAAGAAGGGAGAGGGTTTGTGGGAGTTGGTTTGGTAAAGTAAGAATGGGGTTAAAAGAGTGGGGTTGGGGATAAAAAGGGGTTTATTTAATTAAAAGCCAAACAAAACAATTCCATGGTGTATAAAACACCCCAACATGATATTTTTCAAAGCATTTACTCAAAATGCACCAAATATCAAATAAACACATGATTTCCAATTAATTGCTAACCAATGCAAATAAATCATGCTTCCAATAATATTTACCCAACATGCACCACATGCACCATAAAATGCAACCCCGGGTCATCCCTGTCCATATGACCATGCATTTTCCATAAGGTAAATAAATCCCAACACATAATCAATTACCACATAATTAATCATGTAAACACAATTAAGCCCAATAGCAATTAACCATTTCGGGGATGTCACAATACTCCCCTACTTATAAGATTTCGCCCTCGAAATCACATGCACTTACCCCAACAGAAACTAAACATAAACTCATACCAGAGAATAGTTTCGGGTAGTGCTGCACCATATGCTGCTCCGTCTCCCACGTAGCCTCCTCGACACCCCTGCGATCCCACTGAACTTTGATCATCGGTATCACTTTGTTCCGAAGTCTACGGTCTGCTCTGTCCAGAATTCTAACAGGCCGTTCCACATAAGATATATCTGACTCTAACTGAACTTCGGAAGGCTGCAACACGTGAGACGGATCCGGCTCATACTTTCGCAGCATCGATACATGAAACACATCATGTATACCAGATAAAGAAGGCGGCAAAGCCAGTCGGTAAGCCAATGTGCCAATGCGCTGCAAAATCTCGTACGGTCCCACAAACCTCGGAGACAGTTTCCCGCGCATCCCAAACCGCACAACGCCTCTGAAAGGCGAGATCTTCAAAAAGACCTTATCTCCCAACTGAAACTCTAACGGTCTCCGCCGTTTATTCGCATAAGCAGCCTGTCTGTCCTGAGCCGCTTTCATTTTCTGCCTTATTGTCTTTATCTTCTCTTCCATTTCCCGGATCAACTCAGGCCCTCCGACTGATCTACTGTCCAAATCATCCCAACATAAGGGTGATCTACATCGTCTGCCATAAAGAGCTTCAAACGGAGCCATCTGAATACTTGCCTGGTAGCTATTGTTATACGAAAACTCTACCAAAGGCACTGAATCCTGCCAAGAAGCATCGAACTCCAAAACACAAGCTCTTAACATGTCCTCGAGCGTCTGAATAGTGCGCTCGGTCTGACCATCCGTCTGAGGATGATAAGCAGTGCTCAATCTGACCTCAGTTCCCAAAGCTGACTGAAGGCCTTCCCAGAAATGAGACGTGAATCGCGGATCTCGATCTGACACAATAGAAACGGGGATCCCATGCAATCTCACCACATCTCTAATATACAACTGCGCCATCCTCAAAAATGTAAATGTCATGCTATAGGGGATAAAGTGGGCTACCTTAGTCAATCTGTCCACAATCACCCAAATAGCATCGAAGCCTGAAGCACTCCTTGGCAAATGAGTCACGAAGTCCATGGAAATGTGTTCCCACTTCCACTTCGGTATCTCCAAGCTCCTCAATTCGCCGCCAGGTCTCTGCCTCTCTGCCTTAACCTGCTGGCAGATCAAACACCTCTTCACATAAGCGACGACATCAGACTTCATTCTCTTCCACCAAAACTGACCACGCAGATCTCTGTACATCTTCTTCCCGCCTGGGTGGATGCTAAGTCTGCTACTGTGAGCTCGCTCCAAGATCCCCTTACGCAACTCCGGCGTACTCGGAACTACCCAGCGGTTACCCAATCTCAAAGATCCGTCGTCGGCCACTCTGAACTTAGTCGGCTGACCAAGATGCACTATAGACAACCATCTCTGAACCTCAGCATCTGACCTCTGAGCTCTCCTGATACTCTCAAAGATATCTGGCTCAGCTAGCAAAGTCGATACATACACAGGTGATGCATCAATGTCAAAGTCATAGCCCATATGGCAATAGGAGGTCATCATAGCCGACAAATGGATGACGTCCTCAGCAGAACTCCTCACTTTCCGGCTCAAAGCGTCTGCTGTCAAATTGGCCTTCCCCGGATGGTACTCTATCTCGCAATCATAGTCCTTGAGTAGGTCCATCCATCTCCTCTGTCTCATGTTCAGCTCTGCCTGAGTAAATAGAAACTTGAGGCTCTTGTGATCCGTGTATATGGTGAATGAAGTGCCATATAAGTAGTGCCTCCAGATCTTCAGGGCGAAGATGATAGCCGCCAATTCCAAGTCATGAACTGGATATCTGGTCTCATGCGGCTTCAACTGCCTCGATGCATAAGCTACCACATGCTTATCTTGCATCAGAACACATCCAAGGCCCTGCAGTGATGCATCAGTATACAGAACAAATCTGGAGTTCTCCGTCGGAATCACTAACACTGGCGCCGTCGTCAACCGGTGCTTCAACTCCTGGAAGCTCTCCTCACAAGCTTCTGACCAAAAGAAAGGCACTCCTTTCTGAGTCAACTGAGTCAGCGGCTTGGCAATCTTCGAAAAGCCCTCAACAAAGCGCCGATAATACCCGGCCAAACCAAGGAAACTCCGGATCTCAGGCACAGAAGTGGGGGCAGCCCACTCCATTACAGCCTCAATCTTCTTCGGGTCCACTGATATCCCACTGCTCGAAATGACATGCCCCAGAAACACTACACTGCTCAGCCAAAACTCGCATTTACTGAGCTTAGCATACAACTGATGCTCTCTGAGAATCTGAAGCACTGTCCTCAAGTGTTTCACATGATCTTCTTCGCTCCGGGAGTAGATAAGAATGTCGTCAATAAACACGATGACGAACCGATCAAGATACTGCTGAAACACTCTGTTCATTAGACTCATGAAGACGGCCGGGGCGTTCGTCACACCGAACGGCATCACCAAGAACTCATAATGCCCGTATCGAGTCCGGAACGCTGTCTTCTGCACATCTTCCTCTCTGACCCGAATCTGATGATACCCGGATCTCAGATCAATCTTGCTATACACCCTGGTACCTTGCAACTGATCAAACAAGTCGTCTATCCTTGGGAGAGGATACTTGTTCTTCACTGTAGCCTTGTTCAGCTGCCGGTAATCGATGCACAACCGCATCGAACCGTCCTTCTTCTTCACAAAGAGAACTGGTGCGCCCCATGGCGACACACTCGGGCGTATATAACCCTTGTCCAAGAGATCCTGCAACTGCTCTTTCAACTCTCTCAACTCTGCCGGTGCCATCCTATAAGGTGCACGAGAGATAGCGGATGTCCCTGGCAGCAACTCGATCCCAAATTCAACTTCCCTGGCCGGTGGAAATCCTGGGATCTCTTCTGGAAATACATCAGCAAATTCTGCCACAACTGGTACATCCTCAACCCTCAGTTCTTTACTCTTTCCAGACGTGTCCACGGCATAAATAAGATAGCCCGTGTGCCCACGTTCCAACAGCTGAGACATCTTGATCGCTGAAATCAACGGAATCTTCGCACGAGACCCGTTGCCAAAGAAAGTCCACTGACTGCCCAACTCAGGTCTGAACTTCACTGTTCTCTGCCGGCAATCTTCCACTGCCTGGTATCTGTTCAGAACATCAATTCCCAAAATGCAGTCAAAATCTGACATACCCAGCACAATCAAGTCTGATCTCAACTCGTTGCCCTCAAAATAAATGAGGCTATCTGCCAAAAACTGATCAGCAACGACATTTCTTCCAGTGGGTGTCGAGACCAAAAGAGGCGTGGGCAAAGGAGACGTGCGCATATGGTGTCTTTCCACAAATCCCACAGACACAAAGGAATGGGAGGCACCTGTATCTATCAAAACAAAAGCAGGGTACGTAAATAAATGGCACGTACCGGCGATCACCTCCTCTGGAGCTGCCTGAGCCTGCTCCCTGGTCAGTGCATATACTTGCCCCTGGGGTGGTCCCACTGTCTGACCTCCCGATGGACGAGGCCCAAACTGTTGCCTCTGCTGCACTGTCCTGTCCTCAAATCTTGGCCTGTTGCCCTGATACTCTGACTGGCCTCCCCTGGCGGGACAATATCGAGCAATGTGGCCCATCCTGCCACATACATAACATGCAGGACACTTATTTGAAGAATGCGGCCCTCCACAATTGTTGCACTTAGGCTCTCCCGGCCTCTCCCCTTGTGAAGATCCTCGATTGGCCGACCAATTTCCCTTCTTGTTATCCTGCTTCTGTCCAAAGTGTTTCTTCCCACCATACCGTGAAGATGAAGAGGCACCACGGGGTTTAAATGACTCACCCCGAGGTCTCAAACTGTCAGTAGTCTGCCTCTGTGGCGGTACCGGTGGTGGCATGGCATAAGCTCCCACTCCGAGCTCAGCAAGCTCCGCTCTTGTGAGAGCATCATCAAAAGAAGTTGGGTTATTGATGATAACCCGGTCATAGAGCTCCGGTCGCAGTCCTTTCATGAAATTTCTCATCTTGGCACGTCCATCAGAGGCAATATGGGGGACATACCTCAGTAGTGATGAGTACTGTGTGGCATAATCTGCTACGGTCATGTTCCCTTGCCTCAGATTGGTAAATTCATCCTCCTTTGTCTGCCTTGCTGCCGCGGAGAAGTATCGGTTCAAGAACCTGGTCCTGAAGAGCGTCCAGTCAATCACAGCACCCAGTGCTCTCATCTCCATCACTGTGCTCCTCCACCACATCAATGGTTTCTTAGCCAACTGGAACTCCGCCAGCCTCAGCCAAGCAGTAATAGCACAAGGAGCCGATACAAAGATCTGCTCAAGTCTCTCTAACCACTCTTCAGCCTCTTCTCCGGACTCTGTCCCCTCAAACCGGGGCGGATGATAAGACAGAAACTGCGTCAAGCTAATCTCACCCGGTAGCAATAACTGGACTACTGGTTCCATTCCTACAGCCGGTGGAGGTAGAGGATTAGCCTGTCCAATACTCGCATTTACACTCCCAACATCTCCGACTTCCTCATTAGCAGCCATGCTGTAACACAAATGTTAACAACAATCCAAAGCAATATATAACATGTCGTTAGATAACAGGAGTGATATAAGCATGTTAGTATAACAGGATATACAGTAATTATGCACCACATGCATAAACATGCTTCAAATGTAAGCACCTAGCCAACCATGCTAAGGCTACCCTTCACTCGTTCCCGGGTTCTCTAACCACTGCTCTGATACCACTAATGTAAGGACCCTAATCCTTAAGTGCGGAATAAAGGCATAATAGAGCTAAATAAATGATCAGAGTAGAATAAACAAGTTGAGTTTGTGAGCTTAAGCATTTACATGCCAAAATAAAGGACTACCAAAAAGGATTAATTACATTCCAACAAATGAATGTGTCCACTATAGTTTTACGCTACTCCTAGAGTAGGAACTATACAAAAGAATCCTGTCCTTTCATCTACCAAAGATGCTCGAGAAGCTCACTGTCTCAACCCGTTCAAGCCCATCTATCATGCCAAAAAGGTACCTACAAGGACAACCCCCAAACATGAGCAATAATAATCATTCATATTCAACACAATATGAAGATAAAGCGTAAATGCATAATCAATATAAAACACTTCCTGTTTTCCCATGCATTTCAAACGCTTCCCGTTTGGTTGTCCCTGTACCATAACTCATGAGTATAATCAACAGATTATTTTTAATGGCCAAAACATGTCATGACATCATATACCATTTCAACTGTACCACATATTGGTCACCATTCCCTAGTCTGTCCATCACAGTGTATTTTAATGCCCCTCGCTTATATTCATATGGGCGGCATAGGATAACCTCGCTACAATGGACATGCGGCGCTCCCACCCCTCGCTTCACAGAGAGCGGCAAATATCCTTTCCTCGCCCCATATGACAACCACGCTCAAATGTGACATGCGGCGCTCCCACCCCTCGCTTCACATTTGGCGGAACCAATACAAAAAGCGGCAAGCATTAAAATCATCAAAGGATGACCACGACTCATGGGATGTGCATCCAATAATCATAATGTGCATCTAACATCAATATGCATAAATTACCATGTATATGCATCCACTATGCAATACCTCATATGGCATAAATCAACATGTATATGCATCCACTATGCAATACCACATATATACCCGCATCCACAATGCATAAACAATGAGTATATAAAATACATGTTACCGTTGGGTGCCCGTACGTCCACTACGTACCTTTCCAAAATGTGGAATGTGATTGGACCTCAATTCCTTGGCTGCGTTGCCACCTGGGTTGGTTCTACATATTCACAAATACCAATATTAGAAACCAATAATAGTCCAATACCAAAAATCCCACAAAAACACCCAAAAATACCATTTTTGGTGTCTCGCGATCGATCTCCAACAAGCCCCGATCGATCGCGAGACTACACTGCCTCAGCCAACAAAAATGCACAATTCGCGATCGATCGCGGAGCTAGCGCCGATCGATCGCGGCCTCGCCGATCGATCGCGCCAAGCTCGCGATCGATCGCTGAGGCTCACTGCCTCAGCCCTGTTGCTCGCGATCGATCGCGAGAAAATCGCCGATCGATCGCCGAGCTGTAGCCAAGCGGGAATCGGGCACTATTCACCCTTCACCTTCCCAAACTCAACTAAACCCACATAACTCAACAACAACCAAAACCAATAACTCAAAACCAACACTAAACATCATTATAAACTCAAATATACCACATCCAACCAAAATATTACCAAAACCACAACACCCAACACAAACCCATTTTAAACCCTTTAAAACCAAACTAAACTCAACCAAAACCTTACAAAATTAATACATGAGGTACCCATACCTCTTGGGGATCTCAAATCACCCAAAATGCTCCACAAAACAATATTTTGCAAGGACTTCTATCCACCCAAAGGCTGGAACTCGAAAATGAAGAAGGGAGAGGGTTTGTGGGAGTTGGTTTGGTAAAGTAAGAATGGGGTTAAAAGAGTGGGGTTGGGGATAAAAAGGGGTTTATTTAATTAAAAGCCAAACAAAACAATTCCATGGTGTATAAAACACCCCAACATGATATTTTTCAAAGCATTTACTCAAAAGCACCAAATATCAAATAAACACATGATTTCCAATTAATTGCTAACCAATGCAAATAAATCATGCTTCCAATAATATTTACCCAACATGCACCACATGCACCATAAAATGCAACCCCGGGTCATCCCTGTCCATATGACCATGCATTTTCCATAAGGTAAATAAATCCCAACACATAATCAATTACCACATAATTAATCATGTAAACACAATTAAGCCCAATAGCAATTAACCATTTCGGGGATGTCACACAATCTCATCATCACTGTTAGCTTCAAGATGGATGTTTCCCATCTGATTTTGAATTGATTCTTTGTTACCCTCAACACACAAAGATTCATTAAAAACTACATGAACTGATTCTTCTACAGTTAAGGTTCGATTATTAAAAACTCGATAAGCTTTGCTAGTTGATGAATATCCTAAGAATATTCCATTATCTGACTTAGCTTCAAATGCTGTAAGATGATTCTTACCATTGTTGTGAACGAAGCATTTACAGCCAAATACATGAAGGTGAGAAATAGACGGTCTGTTACCAGTCCATATTTCATATGGAGTGAGATTCAGCTTCTTGTTAATCATAGACCGATTTTGAGTGTAGCATACAGTATTTACAGCTTCTGCCCAGAACTTTTGTGAAATTCCAGAATCAGCAAGCATTGTTCTTGCTGCTTCTTTGAGCGTTCTATTTCTTCGTTCTGCAACTCCATTCTGTTGAGGAGTTCGAGCGGCTGAAAACTCATGCTTAATTCCATGATCTTCTAGAAAGGATTCAAGATTCTGATTTGAAAACTCAGTGCCTTTGTCACTTCGAATCCTGTCTATGCTGGATGATTTCTCATTCTGAGTGCGTTTCAGCAGCTTGATCAACTTCGGACCGGTCTGATCTTTACTGCTCAAAAATATAGTCCATGTAAAGCGTGAGTAATCATCAATAACAACAAGAGTATACCGCATTCCCCCTAAACTTGTTATTGGTATAGGACCAAACAAGTCCATATGCAATAGTTCTAAACAACGGGAGGAAGATTTGGCATTCTTGTTTTTGAAGGATGATCTGATCTGTTTGCCCATTTGGCAAGCTTCACAGATCTTATCCTTAGCAAAATCGATCTGCCCAAGATAACTAAATCATGTTTACACAGGCTAGAAATAGTCTTAAAATTGATATGATTCAAGTGTTTATGCCATAGCCAGTGTTTATTATCATTGTTAGCGATGAAGCAAGTAGGATTATCAGGTTGAGCATGATTCCAGTTAATCTTATATGTATTTCCATTTCTGATTCCTACAAGCATGGTCATATCATCTGACGATTTAATAGTGCAAGTGTGTTTGTGAAATTCTACAGCATAACCATTATCACAAAGTTACTCATGATAATCAGATTATAGCACAGATTTTCAACTAACAGCACATCATTGATAATAATGTTACCATGGACAATCTTACCCTTGCCCACGGTCTTACCCTTTGAGTTATCCCCGAAAATGATCTTGGGTCCAGTACATTCTGTAACTTTAGACAGCAGCTCGATGTTTCCAGTCATGTGACGAGAACACCCGATGTCCAAGTACCAGTCTGATGCAAGTTTCTTCGGTACCTGTCATCAAACATATTTATTGTTGGTACCCAATCCTATTTGGGTCCAGAACGGATTAGCCCTTTGGGAACCCACACCTGTATCAGTTTTAATGGCTTGTGTGTGTGTGGTGTGCTGTGAGCTGGTCTGTTTCGATGTTGTGTGTGATAATGTGTGCGATATGGAAACCCTTGATTCTCATGGGGTAGTCTATATCTTCGTTGAACTGGTTTTGAATTATAGTAATTGTATTGTCTTCCTTGCCTTCGATCTTGCACCCTTAGATTTAGTCTGAAAGACGCAAAGCTTGCTGGTGCCTTTTCTTTGGCTTGGTTAACATATCCAATTCCTTTTCTCAAACCTTGATTCACGAAAGAGACTCCCGTTTGAATCGTAGGTGCTTCAGCTCATATACTATGCTGGATTTAACAAATGTCATTTGTTTGATTTTGTTCTTTACCAGCAACAGTTCAGATTCATCTTTGGTGGATTCTTTGGTGTCAAAGCCTATGCCGGTGAAATCACCAACGTTTCTTTGTACCTCTTGTAACTCTTCGAAAGATGTTCTGGATTTTGTCCATGTTTTGAATATATGAGAAAGCTTAGCATTTTGTGTGCTAATTCTCTTATTTTCTTCATGGAGCTGATCATAGGAGATTTTCAGCTTATTCAGCTCGATCTGGAGATTGTTGCACTCACCCTGCTCAGAGCAGCTTGGTTTGTTGTGCTCATCCATTTGATCATTGACTTTAGCTTTATTTTTCTCAAATGATTCAGCTAAGATCCTATAATCATTACCCATGTCTTGCAGTGCGGACATGAGCTCTTCACGTGTAAATTCATTTGAGTCAAAATCAAATACCTCGTCTGTCTGACTCATCTCTTCGTCTGCCGTTAGACATTGAGTATCTTCTTCGCTTTCGCTGGAAGAATATTCGGAGCTTTCTGAATCGGAGTCAGTCTGAGCCCACTTGCTGTTTCCTTCTTCAGCTACTAGGACCTTTTGGGACTTTCCATGATTTTTGCGGTCTTTATAGTGCTTCTTTTTCCTGTCATCGCGATGCTTCTCCTTCCGTTCTTCTTTCTTCGGTCTGGTGCAATCTGCAATGAAATGTCCGGTCTTACCACAATTGTAGCAAGCCTGATCATTAACAGCATCGTCCTTTCTTGATTTATAATGAGAGGGTTTAAAATTCCTCTTATTTTTAGACATGAATTTACCAAATTTCTTGATAAATAATGACATAGCATCATTACTTATCTGTTCGATCTGATGTGGATGCGATCTGGTCTGGAATAGCTGCCAGTGCTTTGTTTGGTTGAGAGATGAATGACTCTGCTTCACCTCTGCTTATCAGTTCGAACTCATATGCTTTAAGATCTGCGAACAGATCATGAAGTTCAACCTTGTTCAGATCTTTGGACTCCCTCATTGCAATGGTCTTAACATCCCATTCTTTTGGCAGGGCTCTCATAACTTTCAGAGCGATCTCTCTGTTTGAGTATTTCTTGCCCAGACCATTCAGTTCATTAATGATACCAGTGACTCTTTCATCAAACGCATTTAGAGTTTCTCCACTCTTCATCTTTATGCTCTCAAATCTTTGAAGAGCAACAGTCAGCTTGTTTTCTTTGGTCTGGTCGTTGCCTTCACATAGCTGTGCTATCTTCTCCCAAATTTCTTTGGCAGTAGAGCACATTTTGATTTTGCTGAACATGTTCTTGTCCAATGTCTTGAACAAGATGTCTTTGGCAACGTTGTCGAGATTTGCTTTCTTTCTTTCCTCATTCATCCAGAGGGATCTGTCCTTCTCTACCATTTGTGGTTCTCCACCAGTAATGGCGACTGCTGTATTTACTTTCAGAATCTTCATTGGTCCATCAGTGATGACGAACCATATATCGTCATCTTGAGCTGCCAGATGAGCTTGCATTCTGATTCTCCAGTCATCATAGTCTTCTTTTGAGAACATAGGAATTTTGTTGAATGATGCCATCAGCTCAAGTGTCTTTGTGCTGATTAAGATAACCTGGCTCTGATACCACTTGTTAGGATCAGTCCGGAATGTTTAGAGGGGGGGGGGGGGGGTGAATGAACACTCCTTGAAAAAATTAATCCCTTGTGATTTCTTTCGGATTAGTGAAAGAAATCTGTTTCTTAATCAACTCTTTTATAGAACAGACCACTGAATGTATAAGTGCGGAACGGTCTGTTTTTATATTTGTAAGAACGGCTCGATGCTTAAATGAAAGAACGAGTGCAGAAAGATAAGACACATGATATGTTTCTGGAAGTTCGAAGGTGGTATAATCCTTCTACGTCTCCCATTCTTCCAATTAAGGAAGGTTTCTACTAGAAAACTTTGATTTATACAATCCTGTTGTACAAACCCGATTCAGCTGGATTTACCTCACTACCAGACTGAAACTCCTAGTCACTCGATCTGTTCAGACACTCTCTGTCTGACAGTTACAATTTGTTTCTCACTTCTATTTTTCAATACAGAATACACAAGATGCGCACAGTGATCATAAATGATCAAATATTACAATGTAATCGTGCTTAAGAATGATTTCAGCTCGAGAGCTTCTGAGCTTGTAAGCTTGTACTGTTTTGCTTTTCTTGTGCGTTTATAGATTTATCAGTGAGAGTCTTGTCACTTTATCTGTATTGTTGTTGCATCCTTTTATAGTTGCATGTACCAACGACATTATTTTCCTTAATGTGCAACTCTTGACTCTGCTTAATGTCTGAGTAAACTACAGTCTTCTTCTTCAGGATACTTGCCGTTCTGGTTCATGCTTTTGGCGACTGTCAGGTAAGCTCTTCTTTGTCTTCTTACCTTTTATGGTAATCTTCAGTCTTTGGTCCTTTGTAGCATTAATTGCGACATTAAATGCTACAATAAATAGCCGTTAATGATTCGAACTGAAGAGACACTCTTTATGCATCCTTGACTGCTCTGAACTGATAAAGATTGAGATCGATCTGAAGCTTCGATCTAGTCAATCTGATATTTATCGATCCGGTCTGATATGCGATATGCCTTATCAGCTTGTTCTGTTTTGAGCTATCGATCTGGTCAGTCTGATTACCCTCGATCCGGTCTGATATGCTTTGTCATCTTATCAGCTTGATCTGTTTTGGGCGATCGATCTGGTCAGTCTGATTTCTCTCGATCCGGTCTGATATGTTTTGTCATCTTTAAAATCTTACCGATTAAGTTCGGAACTAACAAAATGGACTGGGTCAACTTCTCTACGAATTACATTCAACTCTTGGATGAAATTTCTTATCCAAACCTTCTCATTTGCTGCATCTGATGCTGCAATATATTCAGTTTCAGTGGTAGAACCCGCTGTGGTGTGTTGCTTGAAACTCTTAAAAGAGACATTTCCAACATTAAACCTAAATACAAATTTGACCAATGATTTAGAGTAATCTACATCCACTGAAAGCTAGCATCGGTGTAGCGTTCAAGTTTTAGCTTTCCACTTCCAGATCCAAAAACATGAACATATCCTGAGTTCTTCGCAAGTACTTAGTGATTGTTTTCAGAGCCTTCCAGTAACATTCACTAGGATCTGTTTGATAAATGCTCATTACACTAGGAGCATATGGCGCATCAGACCAAGTACATACCATATCATACATTATGCTACCTATAGCCGGGACATAAGTATCACTGTCATATTTTCTCTCTCTTCATTACTCTTACAACTCATTGATCTCGAGAGGTGAACACCATGGCATGGTGAAAGATAACCACTCCTAAACTTTTTTAGTACAATGTTCATGTACAAAGATTGAGAGAGCCAAAACATCCTTTTAGATCTATGCCTATAGATCCTTATGGCAATCACATTGGACGCTTCTCCAGATAACCATGCTTTAGTTGATTTCATCACTCATATTTCATTCTCAATGAGCAGGATATCATCGATATAAAGCATTACAATTGTAAGGCCCCAAATGTTAATTAGATATATATTATGAATTAATGAACAATTAATTCAAAGATAAGCAATTAGACGTGAAATTGACAATATGAATATCAATTGATAGTGAAATCGGAACATGATATACTTTTGAAATTGTAGAATAAACTCCGATAATATTTTAAAAATAATTTATGAAAATGAAGAATTAAATTTTGTGAGATAGTAGTGGATAAAAATCACAAGTGTCGTGTGTACATTTAGTGTATCAGTACACCGATGACACTCTGATGTTCACAACTGGGCCAGGCTACTATTGTTATTTTGTGCAAGACACATTAACACACAAAACACATTTCTTCACCAACTAAAACTCTCGACCCTATTTTCTGCCCCATCCAAGCGTGCCTCGACCCCTCGCTACAAAACCCGTGCGCCCGCCGCCATCCGGCCACCACCCGACGAACCCAACCAACCACCGTGCTCCCCACTCACCGGCGCTCCTTTTCATACCAAGCAATCTTTGGTCGCCATCGCAAAATCATTGAATTTTACCCTGAAAGGTATGAGTTGCGTGAACTAGGGTTCTTCGAATTTTTGTTTTGATTTCCATTGATTTAGCTATTTTATGTTTAGAACCATACCACTAACGCTTTCATGAATAACAGTAAAGAACGAGCTCTAATGTAACGCTAAGCAAAGTAACTGATACTATAGTCTAGCAGCACTTACTGATATAGAGGATGTTATATTGCTGGTAGCTAATCTCCGGTATGGAGTCATTGTTCTTCGAGTATAGCGTATTCCAGACTTTTATCTGGAATGTTAGATCATAAATAAATACCTTTTGATATCCCCTGGTCTTATTGACAATGCCCCTCATTATATATGACCTAACGGGAGCCGCCATCTTGTAGCCTACTTGTGATATTATAAATGACTTAACTCATTTAGTAGGTAATCTTTAAAAAAAAAAGATGTCTTAGCTAATAAAGTACTAGTTAATGAATTCCAAAAAATTGCAAAATATTTTAGATAACTTTAATCAAACGAACTTGAAATATATCTTAGAATGCCTCCACCCATACAAGCACAACAATTTTTTAAAAGTTAAAAATTATTGGGATACAAAAAAACAAAATTTGAACTCAACAAGAAACACTAAACTAAAATAGAATGAAAAGTATCAACTTAATACCAAAAAAGAATTAAAATACAATACATTAGGAAATTTTAAAGAATTGTTCAAGACTGGGCTTCACAGTATTGTATACTGCCAGCCATCCGGCCTGTGTTGGATGCGATGAGTCCCAAAAGAATGCAGAGTTTGGATCACTGCAAACTGTGTACATTTTCATGCCCTTTTTGTCCACATTACCACACGAATGACCACTGCTTATGCCTATGCAACAGGGCTTCAGTGGCGTCTCAAATTTCAAATTCCCTGCGGAAAAAAAAATTTAATTATATTAATAAACGAATTATATCTTCTCCTACACTCATCAGAATATAGAAAGAAACAATCAATACATAAATGGATTCTATTATGCAAAATCGTACTTAGGAATTGGTGGATCATCCACTCGGTTCCAAAACGTTAGGATACAAATGGATCCAAAAAAAAAGTATAATGCATATGGAAGAATCGAAAAATACAATGCTAGATTGATGGTTAAAGGATTCATAAGAATAAAAGGCCTTAATTTATTCGATACATATTCACTAGTAACAAGGAACATTAATTGGTGTACTCATCGCTATTGCCGTGTTACCTAACCGTGAGATACACCAAAATGTTATTAAACGGCCTTTTAAAATGGGGAATGTGAAAAAGAAATTTATATGGGACAAACCAAAGGATTTTTGTTTCGCAACAAGAAAATAAAGTACACAGACTCGTTAAGTCATTATATGGGCTTAAACAAGCGCCAAAACAATGGCATGAAAATTTTGACAAAACTATGTTATCAAATATTTTTAGAATTAATGAGTGTGGCTCAAGATTATTTTGTGATAGAGTGTCTTTATGTTGATGACAATCATGGGAAGTAATCAAAACATAATAACTGAGATAAAGAAAATATTGACGAAATATTTTAATATGACGAATATGAGCACTGCTAATATTATATTAGGGATTAAGATCACTAATATACCAGAGACAATCGTTCTATCTCCGGGTCAACTAAGTTGAGACGGTCTTGAGAAAATTTAATGCATGACACTTCTCCAGTAAAAAGTCGATGGAATTAAGTAAAAATCAAGATGGACATGTGTCTCAATTAGAATATTTGAGAATTATTGGAAGCCTCATATATATCGTGAACTGTATTCGTTCAGACATTTCTTGTGCAGTTAAATAAGTTAAGTCGATTTACGAGTAATCCAAGTAATAACAATTGGAAGACATTAGTAAAGGTCTTAAATACTTAAGGTACACCTGATAATATGGACTACATTACAAAAATTATCCGGAAGTACTTGAGATATAGTTATGCAAATCGGAATCCAACACAAAATACTTCAAATCCACTAGTGGCTATGTGTTTAGCATTGCTGGTGGGGCTGTGTCACGTAAATCTACTAAACAAACTTGCATCGCTTGATTCACGATGGAGTCAGAGTTTATAGCTCTAACTCTAGACAACGCCGCTTGGAAGATAATCAATGTTGAACAAAATCAGTGCCAACAATTATGTGATAATCGGTTGGCAACTACTAGAGAACAAAACAGTATGTAAATGGTAAGTTTCGGCATCTTCGTCGAAGATATAATAC
Source organism: Haberlea rhodopensis (assembly GCA_907163345.1). Taxonomy (NCBI): domain Eukaryota; kingdom Viridiplantae; phylum Streptophyta; class Magnoliopsida; order Lamiales; family Gesneriaceae; genus Haberlea; species Haberlea rhodopensis. Next base: position 46,498 of record CAJQUN010001005.1, read on the forward strand.
CTTGCGACAATTGATCTCTAATGTAGTTATCACAATTGATTATGTGAAGTCAAAGGATAACTTGATGGATCCACTGACTAAAGCATTGAATAGAGACCAAGTTGTTGAGGTTATCAAAGTTAGATCATGGAATTGACTCAAAGTAAAAGAAATATGTCTCTCTAATTATACTCAAAATGATTGATTTATGTATGCTGCAATATGTATACAATTTTCAAGTTATCTTTGTGTACTGAACTTGTAAGGGATTTGAACACCCCTTGTGCTCCCATTTAATAATATTTGTCTTACCAAAATAAAAAGTGTATGAAATATTAAAGGAATGAGATTAAAATCTACAAAATATAAAATTTTAATTGTGATAACCCAACCTTGTTTACTGAAAATCTCGAGATCTTAGTTCAATGAGATAACTAAATTCTGAAAATTTGAGTAAGCAGTAGGGAAATATTCTCAAACCATTTCTAAGATGAAGAATGGATGTTACTACCAATGTAGTGATGTTAAATTTAATACTTTAAATGATTCATATACTTGAAATAATGCAGTATGGTAGGATACTCTAATTAGGATTACATGTGTGAGTGTGAGGACGAGCCGCCTCAATGAACACTTATGAATCCAAGAAGTGATTCATGGCCAAAACGGACACAACCAAAAAACCAAAGAAAATATAGAGAAGTTATTGTGTAGATACTATATCTGGGTTTACACGAACCGTCAATAAGTTCAAGACATCATGTTCACTATGTGTTCTAGTAAATTTGGTAGTTTGCGACTAAAGAAGGTTCAAAGTCAAAAGATATCTATTCAATGTAATTTTTTTTCGTGGAAACTCTCTTTCGATATCATTTGCATTCATGCGGGAGAATGTTGAAAAAATTAAGCGTGAAAGAACAGAAAAACTCAAAACATTGAATAGACCAAAAAACAATTATCCTAGAGAGTAGGCGAAGCACCAAGGTGCCCAAAAGGTGCTACGAACGAAAGTGGCGTCCCAATGCCACGAAGCGACACATGCTCTTTTTCATGAACAAGTGTTGGTTTCATGGAATGATGCATCACTTGGTCATGTCACTTATATTCTATATGTGTAACTCCCTATCTTAATGGAATTACACACAAGATACAAAATTGTCTACAACATAAACACATCAAAGATTGAGAGAAACAAAGTTACTGCAATTGCATTCCATATTCGTTAACAACAATTTGTGGTTGTGAACTTGTGATTCTAGTACTTCTATCACAAGTACAAGTCGTTATATCTTACGATAAAGTGATGGATTTCGTAAGCACCGTGAGTGGAGAAAAATTTTTCTTAAAGAGAAAGTGTTCACACTTTCTTGTACTCGCTGTAGAACATCCGACGAAGACCGGATATAACACTCCAACGTGAATCCGTCGTTAAGAACTAGCATAAAAATTGTGCATGGGGAAAAATAAACCAAAACGATTTGGTCCTAAACAATACAGATGAAAGATGGTAATTATCTCGGTTTGGAAAATACCCAACTTTGGAAATAAATTTATTGCACATGCCCTATTTTCATTAGTTTTTAATAATAATTAACGTCGTAGATCTAAAAGTATCTGAAAATAAAAAAAATAATAGACCTTTTGACATAGCATAAACAAAGAGACCAAAACAATTTTCACCCACAAAAGTTTTTTAAATATTTCTAAAAATACAGCTTACCGTTGGAAAATATGAATTTCTCGATATAAATTAATATAAAAGTAATCAGGGAGGGTTGAGACACGAAATATGTATTTTTTTTACTATTTTAATACAGACATGAGGAATGAAAATGAACTGCTGGTCAGAAACACATACCTTGAACATCTCCTTTACGCTCAAGAACACTTGTGAAAGAGCTATAGAGATCGAGCAAGAAAACCGGCGATTTTTTGGTTTCGTTGTTCAATTTTGCCACAGCTTGTTGCAGCAACAGGTTGTGATAACTTCCAGCTAAATTTTGAGACATATTACATTGTTGGTATGAGGACATTCGAGTGATCTGAGGAAGGCACCCCAATGGCTCAATGGATGTGACTGCTATTTTAGAAATCCCGAGTCCAAGGATTCGATTTATGTCCACCAATAGTTGATCGACCACAAGCGATATGAACGTAGGCAACTCCTATGAGGTATAGTAGAAGTGATTCAGTAATCAAACATGTACCAATAAATATTTAATTTTCAAATATTTTATAATTTATACAAAATATATGAGCATTATATCACTAAGTTTATTAAAAATCAATTTAGAAAAATGAGTCATTTAATTAATCCATAAGTTCAACAGTATGAAGACAAAAGATTTAGCATGCATGCCATAATATACCATTTCCCAAAAGCATCAAAGTATATGACTAAGAGAAAAAGATATATTATCCAGGATATTTAATTATTCAAATCTTTGGTATAGGAAGAAGTTGTGAATATTTGATTTTCAAGAATTTATTACATTGTTACCTAAAGATTCATCATTACTCGCATGCAGGCAAACAAACTATAAGTATTGTTTGAGCTCAACAGCCGAATGGAGAGCGTACAGAGTAACCCGAACCATTGAGTGATCCGAATGGAGAGCATACGAGTGCTAAGAGGCGCTAGGACGAGTTAACCCGTAGAGCTGAGAACTGACAAAGGCAAAAAGTACAGAAGAGGTCATATCTCTACCTAGTGTTTCCCACGCAAATGATGTGTTATGTAACATCAGGACTACAGATCTAACATCCACACGAGCTATGATCTCAGCAAGATTAATGCAGATTTTGTCAACGTAATTTAACAATTTAATTTCCTACTATCTATCTATTAGGTAAGTTCTCAGTATAAATATTATGTGATCGAGCATTAGAATTAAGCATAATATCATCTCGTCTCAACATTTTTAGTTACATTATTATGGTGAATATGAGATCATATTATGCTTAATTACAAGTCTCCATCCTATGGAATTTTGAATATGTTTCAAGCGAGGAGCCGAAAAGATATGTTTATTTTGAAAGAGCTGCACAGTTTAGACAATAGGAGAGAGAAGTCGGAGATGACTTCCAATATTTATGTTGAAGTTCTGTAATATTCAAGACAGTTGCTATGACACAATTCATTTGAATCTAGATTATTCTTCCCGTTTGTCCGAATTATTGTTATTGTCATTTTTGTGATAGCAAACATATCGTGAGATGTTGCATGTATGAGATTTTATTCTCGATTTTCGTTGTCCATTTGGATTCTTTTGAGGTTTGATCTCAACAGTTTGCCTGGTGGAAAGACTTTGACTTATAAACCATAACAATTTTGTGGAATGAATCTTGATCTTATTCATTTGATATGTATCGGTGTGCATAATATTACGATTTACAAGGTAATTAATCTATGCTTCATGGACACGTGTCCGACATCGTGTCCGCGGAGTGTCCGATTTGGAGTGTCGGTGCAACATTGTAATTAACTAATAATGATGATGATGGATATTTTCCTAAAATACAAAAGATCACAAGGCTTAATCTAAGGAATGTATGTAGACACTTAAATTAAGGTAGAGGTTCCTCCAATGTGTTCACGCCGACAAGTCCAAAAATTTAAGGAAACATGATTTCTTGGAATAAGGTGATGGAGGAATTGGATTTTCAATTGATGAATATTCAAATAAAATTGAGTCTTTTCAGAATCGATGAATGATATTCTAATGTAGAGTTGACCGATACCAATAATCGTTTTTAATAGTTTGTTCACTTTTCTTTTAATTTTATTAGTTATAAATCATCCACACAACCCGATATTTTATTTTAGTATTTTTTGATTTCGTTAACATAAAGATTCATACCTCTTTGTGGGATCGATCATTAGTCATGCTACTAAATATTGTTATCAATCTTTTGGATTGAGAGAGGTTAATTTGGGTGTACACGATAATTGTACACCAGGTGGCAATAGCTTTCAACCTCCAAGCCGATATAAGGGATGCTGATCTTGAATCATTATTCTCATAATAGTCCGAACAAGAAGAACAAACAACTTTTGTCATTTAGGATTCTTGCCACGATGAAAGCTTTGAATAGCTTGTTCTTTATAGAAGTTATGAAGAGTTTGTTTAACAAGACATCCCATCACCAAAATTAAAGTACTGATCCTCCAAAGAATTATGACATTCTCCCTCAAAGCCATAAGGGTTGAAGAACAAGCACCAGATGAACCATGTGTTGGAATATGCCCTAAAGACCATTAATTAGATGTTTGATTTTATATTTATGGCTATTCAATATTATATCTTATTTCATTGTCTGTGAATTATGAATTTATATATATATATGTAATAATAGACTTAGAATAATAATATATTATTCTTAAATATTTCATAGTCAAGTATTATCATGAACTAGGATAATAATAATAAATTGAGATTAGTATATGTTAATTGATGACTTTAATCATGGGTATGAGATATGAGATAACAAATCAACATATGGGTACATGTTAAGAACTATGTACTGGATCGACCAACAATGAGAATGCTACTTGGATTGTTATATGAAAGTCATAAGCGATTCTCATAGTGATAATTATATATACGATCCTTACGACTTGAGATCACTAGAGATCCCAACATAAGGAGTTGCATATCTTGATATTGTCAAATGTTGCCTGTAATAGAGTGAGCTATAAAGATAATCATTGGGTATACTACGAATTATGTAGAGGGGTGTTGATTGATCATTATATGATTTGTCCCTTCCATATAACATGAGTGGTGTTTGGGCATTTGATCGACTGAGACTAAATTTTCATGACCATGCTCGAATAAGTCAATATGTGATATCGAGCTCATTTGTTAAATCTAGTCTACTCGAGGATCAAGAAATAAAAGATTGACTTCATGAATATGACACATTTCATGACTCGTGTTCAATCTAAACACCTAGGACAAAAGGATTACATTACATGATAAATATTATCACAGGCCATAGGGAATGTCGAGTCAATGATATTCTTGTAACTTGGGTAGCCTAGATGTGTTGCTAGATACCGCTTATTGCATGTGACATGAAATAAGATTTTATTCACTGCCAATGTTACAAGATCCTAACAAGCCGCTCAAAAGATTAAATCAATAAAATGAGATAAAATTCTTTTGATGAATTAAATATATTAAGAGGAGTCCTAATCAAAAAGGAAATACGAAATATATAAGTGTTATATACAGACTAGTGCTCTAGGGTTCATATGAGATCTCAGTGGTCACATAAACCTAGCAGCCAAGTTTTCTTTTTGTTGAATTTTCGAATCTAGCACCTTGAAATTCAACAACCCTTTAGACATTTTGATCGTGTGGATATCGTAGAGGCAGAGCGTTGGTCGTTTTGCTCGTGACTCGTGGTCATTAATAAATCTTCTGCTTGCTTTGAATTTCTCAACCTATTTTCTTGTTCTTACACCAACTTTCTTTCCCAAGAACTAAGACTGCAATATCACTGAAGATTAATGTTTACTTAAGAACATTATTGGTCAAGTTGATGATGGGTTAGTTATATGAATCTGGTAGATTTAAAGTAAAAGTTTTGCACATTTAGATTCCTTTATTTCATGATCAAAAGAAATGAGTTGGACAAATAGAATATTTAATGAGTTCATATGGTAATATCTTATGTTGTTCATTTTTCATCATACTTGATAATACTCCGCATGTTAAAGCCTAATGCAAATTATTTAAAGCATGATTATCCACCCCATTCCACTTGTAATCTATCACCAATAGCCATCAAACAATTATTTTTTTTGGAAACATTGTCAGAATCTTCATTTTTCACTACTTGAAATTGTTCCCAGGAAACAATTTTTTCTATCTCGAACCTTGCCGAAATTTTGTCAATGGTAATTTGGTAGATTGAAAATATAATTCTCTAATGAAAAATCTCAAAAAAACTTTTATGACGTGTAAGATCAGTTAGAGCTGCAACCACAAAATATACTTAATATTATAATATTAAGAGATTTTACAGATAAGAACTTATTTTCAGAGCCAAAGGCCAAATAGTTCAAACTCATGACATGCAAAAACTCCATGTACCCTAATATTCAAACAATTGCACATGCATCTACTTCAGGTGATTAATCCGGACATGTGTTCTTTGGTTTCGAATTACATGCGACAATACTATAATATGGACAATTTTAACTACTTAAAGTTAATTAACTTGAAGTGATTAAACAGTAAAAGATTACCTGAATTGATCCACCTTTGGCTAAATAGGCACCGTAATCGTTTCCAGCAAGAGAGATGAGAGCAACTGAGGAATATTTCAAATCCCACTTGGTGTAAACAGAGGAATTGATGAGTTTCTTCAGAAAGTCGATCTGAGTGGTCATGTTTGGTAGAGCATTGTAAGTATTGAACACTCCACTTCCTCCGTATGCAAAGTTTATCCCATTTCTCAACTTGTTTTTTCCTACAAATTTCATCCATCTGTAGGCCACTGGAGTTTTCAGTCCCAAGAATTTGGCTGTTTACCAAATCAAATATTATTCATTATATAGTTAGGAGTTATTATTACAAATATTTACTAAAATTATACATCTAATCAAAAAAGAATACAAATTAAAAGAACGACACTAAAATTTGAAGGATTAAAATATTGTGTAATATAATATGTTCCTATGAATTTGTATGGCATGTTAATAATTCATAAGTTCCTACTCATAACCACTTATTTACGAGGAAAGTAACTCACAATCTTTTATAATGAACATATATAACTTTCAAGTACCCAATATGAGACAACGAGTCGTAACACGCACCCTCACATGTGCTATTATATAATTCAAGCACATGGATTGATAATGCGTGGGACAGAGCAGAATAATTAATCACATGGAATCATGTTAAAAATTAATAGGGTTTCAATTGGTTATGAGATGAATAACTCAAAATCTTTTATAAGAAGCATATATAGATTTCAAATTCCTAGGACAACAACTCTTAACATGGCACAGGTGGGGCTCCACTTTTTGCAGTACCCACTCTTAGATGGGGTGCAACCTCATATTTTGGGGCAGCCCTGGTGTAGCATAACAATTTCTGGTGACTGGTGCAGAAATATGACAATTATGTCTCATGAATAATGATAACGGAAGAAGGGGTTTCTGGAACTAAAATGTGATTTACGGAAAGAATTTTACATTAACATATAGTTATGTTTGTTTAGATTTCTGTAAAGTGGAAACATTTTTTTGAGGAACATAATCAAACATAGTGTTGAAGATTTAATATTTTGAATACATATTTATATCATTTAACTAAAGTTTGACAAATTAAGTCACTTTAACTTTACAGTATGACACGACAAGCACAAATTTACACGAGTAAAAATCAAGTATTTGCTGTTCTCCAATATATGTTTTTAACAAAAAAACATATCAATTTTATGTGATTAACTGTGCGTGGTATATGCACAACGGTATGTTTTCAAAGCTTCTTCCTCGACGACATCTATTCTCATTGTAAGAAGTTCCAGCATATGCAATGATATTGAACCTCCTGTCTCAGGTCATCCCCTTCCCTGATTAATAAAAAAAATTTAAAAAAAAAAGGTTTTTCCTCGAAAATAGGATAATTTTAAAACTGTTCATATAAGTTGGTTTATGTAGATATTTTTGTTGGGATATGCCCTAAGACAAGTCATTAGATGATTGTTTATGACATACAATGTAATATGATTTTATTAATGGCAAATCATTAGTATATATTATTCGAATATCTGTGCAATATGAATTGATATATAAGTTAATGTCCCTAGAATAATATAGTATTATTCTTAAACATTGTCCCTAGTCAAGCATTATCATAAATTGGGATAATGATAATACATAGAGACTAGTATGTGTTGATTGATGAATTGTTCATTGATATGAGATATCAAATCAACACATGGGTACATGTTAGAGAACGATGTACTGGACAGACCCACCATGAGAATGCAACATGGATAGTTATATGATCGTCATATGCAATTCTCATAGTGATAATAATGTATGTAATCCTTACGACTTGTGATCATCAGAGATCCCAACATAAGGAGTTATGTATCTTGATATCGTCAAACGTTACCCGTAACAGGGTAATCTATAAAGGCGACTATTGGATACACTACGAATTATGTAGAGGGATGTTGACTGATCGAGATAGAATTTGTCCCTCCTATATAACAGGAGATGTGTTTGGCCCTTGATCAAGTGAGAACTAAAATGCATGGCCATGCTCGAATGAGTCGATATGAGATATCGAGCTTATTCGTTTATTCTAGTTCTACTTGGGGATCAAGAAATAGAGATTGAATATACGAGTATGACTATTCCATGACTCGTGTTCAATCTAAACACAAAGGACAAAGGGATTAAGTTACATGGTTAATATTATCACAAGTTCTAAAGGTTATGTCGAGTCATTGACATTCTTGTGATTTGGGTAGCCTTGATGTGTTGCTAGACACCGCTCTTTGCTTGTAACGTAAAATGAGATTTTATGTCACTGCCAACATTACAAGAACCTATCGGGTCGCACAAAAGATTAAATCGAGAAGGGAAATTAAATTCATTGGATGAATTAATTAATTAAGAAGAGTCTTAATTAAGTGATTAAAATGTTTTAATTAAATCATGGGTTTGAGCCCATAAGACTTTAAGAAAGTCTTGAACCTTAATTAAAGCCCTATAATATAAATACAAGGTTTTGATTAATTGTTAATTAATTCTTTCATATCATTCCTTGATAAAAAAAGAGAAAACCTAGCCACCACTTAAGCTCTCGGCCTCCTCTCATTCTCGAAGGTTCACGGCCGCCACCTTCACGGCCGCCGTCGACTCCTTCTTGGTGGTGTTAGGAAGTCGTTAATTGGTTTTGAACCAGGAGCTGAGTTTTGGTTCAAGAATAAGTCTAGCAACTTATTCTTGAACGTCCCTTATTCGTTTAATCGTGTGGATACCGTTGAGGCAAGACCTTGGAGGTGTTGCTCGTGACTCGGGATCGTTGGACGTAGTGCACCGTGGAATCTGCTCAAACACGCTACAAGGGTGGGACTTTTGTATTCCTTTATCCGATATGAATCCCTATGTATAGATCTGCTGGTTATTAATCCACAAAAATTTTATTCCGCTGCGTTGTATGCTCTTGGATTACTTACAATTTTGATTCTATAATCGTTCAAAACTACTATGCCGGACAATTAACTCGAGTCGGTTTTAATTTGATTTTGTAATATCTTTCTTCATTTTTCCGAAGATGCATTGTTTAGAAAAAGCAAAGCCCAGGAATAGATCAAGTAGCAAAAGATAAAGAGATAAAGGTTATCTATATTTGATGACAAGTGACAGTACCAATAAAAAGTTCCATATTTAAATATTAAATGAATTAAATAACTAATTACCAAAGTCATCTGTGAGAACTCGGCCGTCGGAGAATCGGCCGGCGGGTTTTCCCGGAAAAGTTGAGCCATAGGGATTCTTCCACGAGTTTGCCAAAGACTTTCTGCCATTACCCGTGTCAGCATACGAGTCACCAAATACAAATAATTTTTTGGGCTCAAAGGCCGCGTGATCATGACTCTGATCCTCCTCATGGCGGCGCAGGCGGTGGTGGGATGAACCTTGGCAAACTGAAATGAGAAGAAGAAAACAGCAGCAACGGAAGGAGAGTAACAGATTGGGTGGCGCCATTGAAGTAGTGTTCGAGGACAAGATGGTGAAGTGGGAGGTAGAGATTTGATAGATTCTTCTTTTTTAAAGCGTAGTGGAAACTGACATTTTTGAATGTACTGGTTGGAGTTAGTTTGGTCCATGGATGGGAACAAAGGACAAAAGAAAATTACAAGATTTTTTATGTAAAAAATAATTTATATTTTTGAATAATTGTTATCAATCATTCTGTTTTTTACTAATTTTCATATTAAAATTACTCAAATACATATTTTTATCAATTATTTTGAAGGAAAGAATTTTAACAACTAAATATTTAATATCAATTTATTGTGGTATGTTATAATAGAACAAATCAAGTCAGTTCGCGGGTATATGTTAGTTTCTCCATGAGCTTCTCTTGTTCAAAAAACCATCGTTAATCTTTAGACTTCATATCTTTATATGTAATTTTGAACCATATTTTTCCAATCGTCCCTTGATCTCTAATTATTCTGTGTTATGTTTAATGCTATTCTAAGTAGCAGAAAAAAGACTAAAAGTGGAAAAACCAAATTATTATAGTAAAACCTAATATTGTTAATTAATGACCAAAATTCAATTTAGGTCAATTTACATATCCATTTTTGCTATTTTTTTTCTTTTCTAAAAGCCACGTTCAAAAATAATTTAATTTTCATATAATAATTACATAAAATTACTTTATCATATATTTATCATAAAAGCTTTAGTTTGAATTTTGAAGTATGCAGCTTTATTTCACACTTTATTGCAGTCCATATTCTTTTTTTCTTAATGGGAAATATCATTGACAAGAGTAATTACTTTAGCATAGGCGAAAACTATCAGCCACGGGTTAGAGAGTAAATTCTATTGCTTTGTCAAATTTAGGAGAAACATTTTTACATGAATCAAACGACAAGAAAGGAAGAAATTTAAGGGAAAACAGCACATCAATAATATTAATATCGTTTTATCAGAGAATTAAATATATTTTTACTTGTATTTTGTTGCTTTTGGCAGTCTAGTTGGCTTTACTATCCTAGTTGGCAATCTTTGATTGTTTACATATATAGCCGTTGTTAGTCACTGTTGTTTTGTTTTTCATTTTTTACGATTGCAGAAATATTTATTATATATATATATCTTACTAAGCATTTCGATCAAAATGGCTACTTGGTCTATTGGTATTTACGTTGGACTTTCAATATTTTGCCCGATTTCGAATTTCGCTGGTTTCAGGCAATAATGTATTTGTGTGTGTGTATGTATATATATATACCAACAGTTTTTACACAAATATAAGTATGACATTTACTATAATATAATAAAAATATATAATTTTGCAACCCAAGTTTAAATATATTTTGGCACCCTTGTTTTTTTTCACCTTTCATTTGTTACCTTCGTCATTGTAAAGATGGATAAAAACCAACAACAAATTTTTATTGTTTGTAAAACAAATGATTTCTCAGCATAAAAAAAAAACCTTTTACCAATCCGAGATAACACTTAGCAGTGTAATAATTTACAATTCACCAGTGAACAAATATAAAATATCAATAAATTACCAAAACCATATCATCACAAAATTCTTTTGTGTCATATCTACACTTTATAACTCTCTTTTAGAAAAGAATGAGTCTCTTAAACATGTAAACAATATGCTCTCGTCTTTCTTGAAATTAAGCAAGTCCTTTACTTGATCAATGAATTGAGCATTGTAATAATTTTATTATTACAATTAATCGATAAGTGTATTATTTCTTGAAATTAAACAAGTCTCTTTTTTAAAATAATCGCATTGTAATTATTTACCTAATGTTTTTATACATACAATCTTTAAACTTGGTTTTTATCATGATTCTTTGGTTTAATTATATAATTAACTTTTACCCCCTCTCGATCAATTCCTAGATTTGCCCCTGCCCTCGCTGCATGTGGAAAATGTCATTTGTAGAGGCTTCGCAGCGCCTGACATACTGGAAAATGGTATTTTCCATATGTAGTCAGTGCTAGGGGAAAGCTTTTTGGTTAGTGATTATGAAAGTGTGAAATGACAAGAAAATTTGGATCAAGGTTTCCAACCGCTAAATATACGTACACAAAAATTACTGAAATGAATATGAAATTTCTCATTTCTCCATTTAAAAGTCTAGCATACTGAACTTGGATAATATATCTAGTAACATTTCAAATCAAGAAAATAAATTTTCTACACTGAACAAGCTAAATAATAATCCAAATTTCAGTTTTGTGAAGTGCCATTCAATTTGGCATCCGGATCCAGCAACAACGAAGTGTTGGATATAGAATAAACTAGATTTCAAAAATTGTGTGCGAAATAATAATATTCATCTTGATTTGAACAACATATCAAGACAGGATGATAAATTCATTAGAGCGAGAATTGACTAGGACGTGAATTTCGAATTCCTTTCCTTTACCTCAAACTTTGTTCAAGCTCCAAAGATCTATCTGGTTGTATTTTCGGATTACAAAAACCAATGTATGGCCGTTTTAAGAAAAAAAAATTGTTTTATTTTCTAACTATTAGATTTGCTCTATTTTCATGGAAACACATGAGAGAGAGCACAATTGAATGAGTTCCTATTTGAAAGTTTTCGTATAAACTTCCCGTGTCTCTTGATATACTAGTTCCTACTAGTATATATAGGAAGAGAAAATGTGTTTTTTAAATATCTAATAACCAATTCAATTTATTTTATATTTCTAACAATTATCTTTTCAGTTATTCATGTTAATTAATTCAAAAACTAGTTCAAAAAAGAAATTAAGAATTAATTATTTACACTTGTGAATAATCAAATGTCACGTGGATGCTCCTTATCTCATGATATTAAAATGATCATTATCACATTAAATATTCTCATTTCAATAACAATATTATTTAAACATGTACAATTAATTTAAAATTCATAATAATAAATTAATTAACTCAAACCATATAAAACTATCTTTTTGTAATTTATCGAAGCCAACAAGAGGAACTATAGACATTATAATTTTTAGCTCCAACAATAATGACAATTAATTAACATTTAATTAATTCATCAAAATTATATATTCCAAATTATTCTCCTAAAAACTTTGAATTGCACTCTTAAAATTATAACAATGGGTTTGATTCAACAAATTTGATTTTTCCATGATATAGCCACTACATATAGATCAAACCTCCATAAATGGTTCGTAATTAAAGATAGAAATTTCGTTAACTATTTTAATTACATATTTTTCATAAGTACCATTGATTCTCTAATGAACAATATATTTTATGATCGAATGCGCTCTTAATGTTCAAGTACCAAATCAATACTTATGAAAACCATTTATCTATTTTTACAAACGAATGAATTTCGTCTTGTAAATCAATATTCCCAGATATTCATCTTATTGCATTTCCATAGTACCAACAATTGGATGCCATAATATGCATCACTACCCATCATTGGTTAATAATGAATACTCTAGTTCGATAACGGATTTATTAGAGATTCATAATAATCGTGTTTCAATCATATATAATCATATTATACATACACATTTTCATTCCAATAATCTCATTATTTACAATCCATATAAGATTGCATCATTCAGAATGCAATGAACCACGTTAGTGATGAAATAAAAGATCCCAACTTTAATTCAATATCACTGACTTAATATTTAGATTATTTAACCTTTAAATATTATCCTCATTCACATAACAACTTATACACAATGTTAAAGACTTCTAAATAATTAAGGGATTTTTTATATTTATAAAGCATCAAAACATGCATGCAAAAATAATTGAAAATATATTCCTCAATAATTTAATAAACATCAAATATTTTTACAACTCATTTATTATTTTGGGCATAAATGCCAACAATCTCCCACTTGCCCTTAAAGCAAATGAGAGATGTCTCTAAGCCACATCCCATCATGGTGTTGCTCAAAACTACGAGCATGTAATGTCTTGGTAAACGGATCAGCTATGTTGTTCGCAGATGCAATCTTTTTCAACTGAAACATCACCTCTCTGGACAATGTCCCTCACCAAGTGGAATTTTCTTTCTATGTGTTTTCCTCTTTTGTGTCTCCTTGGTTCTTTTGCATTTGCTACTGCTCCACTATTATCATAGTAGGTTTGATAGGTTCATGCATATTTGGAACGACTTCATGCTCTTTTAAGAACTCTCGAAGCCAGACAACTTCTTTTGCAGCTTCACAAGCAGCCACATATTCAGCTTCCATTGTTGAGTCACCTATGCATGTTTGCTTCACGCTTCTCCATATAATTCCCCACTTCCTAAAGTGAATACAACTACAGAAGTTGATTTCCTGCAATCCATATCTGATTGAAAATCAGAATCTGTATATCCAATAGGAACCAAGTTCTTACCAGAGTATACTAACCTATAGTTTCTCGTTCTCCTAAGATACTTGAGTATATGATTGACTGCAGTCAGTGATCTAATCATGGGTTTGATTTATATCGGCTAACTATTCCCACTGCAAAAGCATATATCGAGTCTAGTGCACAACATGGCGTACATTAGACTACCAACTGCTGATGCATATGGAATTCCTCTCATATTATCCTTTTCTTGGGGTGTTTTAGGACACTGCTCCTTAGAGAGATATACTCCGGAAGGTAAATTTCCTTTCTTGGAGTTCTCCATCGCAAACCTGACAAGCACTTTGTCAATGTACGATGCTTGAGACAATGCCAAAAGCCTATTCTTTCGATCCCTTATTATTTGGATCCCAAGAATATAGTTGGCTTCTCCCAAATCTTTCATTTTGAATTGGCTAGCTTACCAGTTGTTTACTTCGGACAATTTTGCTACATCATCTCCAATGAGTAGGATGTCGTCTACATAAAGAACTAGAAAGACCACCTTATCTTCATCCTTCTGTTTGAAGATAAATGGTTCATCTAGATTTTGTTCAAAACCATAAGATTTAATGGCTTCATTAAATCTGAACTTCCATGATCTAGAAGCTTGCTTCAATTCATAAATAGATCGTTGCAGTTTGCAGACTTTCTACTCCTGGCCTGGTTCTATGAAACCTTCTAGTTGAACCATATGAATGGTTTCCTCAAGATGACCGTTCAAAAACACTGTCTTGACATCCATTTGCCAAATCTCATAATCATAATGAGCAGCAATAGATAAGAGAATTCTTATAGATTTAAGCAAGGCTACTGGTGAAAAAGTATACTCATAGTCCACTCCTTCTTTCTGAGTAAAACCCTTTGCCACAAGCCTTGCCTTGAAAGTCTCTATTTTTCCATCCGCTCCTCTTTTTCTCTTGTAGATCCATTTACTACCGATTGGCTTTACAGCTTCTGGTACATCTACAAGTTTCCAGACTGAATCGGAGTACATGGAATCCATTTCATGTTTCATAGCCTCCTTCCATTTTTCACAATCACATCTTCCAATGCCATCTTGTATGACAATGGATCATAATAACCACCACCAGTTACCGCAACATTTGCCTCACTATTTTCACGAAAACGGGAAGGTAATCTTATTTCCCTCCCATTACGTCGTGGTGGTGCTATTGGTGTTTGATTGTCTAAGGTGGTTTCCTTACATTGTATTTCAGCAACAATTGTTGGTGTGGGGCCAATCTCATTAGCCATCAACTCTTCCAATACTATTTTGCTTCTGAGAATGTAGTTTGTCATATAATTATGTTCGAGAAACGGAGCATTTGTCGATATAAACATTGTGTTATCTTGAGTACTATAAAACAATCATCCTCTTGTTTCTTTAGGGTAGCCTACGAAAATGCATACCTCCGAATGTGAATCCCACTTCCAAGTCTTTCCCTTTATCACATGTGCTGGACTCCACCATATGTGGATATGTCTCAAACTAGGTTCGCGACAATTACAAACTCTAAAGGAGTCTTTGGTATTGACTTAGATGGAACTAGGTTCAGAATGTAAACCACTGTTGGCAGCGCATATGCCCAAAATGTGATCAGTAAAGAAGAATAACTCAACATAGATCTCATCATGTCAAGTAGAGTTCGATTTCTTCTTTCAGCTTTATGAAAATAATACTTGTCGTTGTCATATCAAAGCAATGGAATGTAATACTTGCCGTTAATATATCGAAGTGAGGATAATGCCGTTATCATATTTAAGCGAGGGGTATTATGAATGCCGCTATGTCGAAGCGATGGGTATTATAAATGGAGATGTTATGTCGAAGCGAGGGCATTGAATTATGTCATGACATTTAAATGAAATGTGAAGTTGAGGAATTGAATTATAATCTAATGATTATGAATACAAGTTGTAAAACAGGGACGACCAAGGAGAGCATGTTTAATGCATTGAATACATGAAGTATTTTTGTATTAACGATTTATGTATTTCGTCATATGATCATATTATTATGAATGTGAATTGTTATATGCTCATGTGTTGTGGGTTGTTCCTGTAGAGCTTTTGGCAAGGAGAACTAATGCAAGGGTTGATGATGTGAGCTCTGTGTGGAATAGAGCTATTAATCTAGAAGGATAACATGAATTTTGAATAGTGACTACGAATGGCATGTAAAATTATTAGCCATTACATTCATTTGATTGGGAATGGAATTATTTTGTACATGGGATTTGTGCTAGTCCTCGATGCTCAGTACATCAACATTGACCTTATTATTCTGATAAATAGTGCTTTTTGATCACGTTTAATGTAGCGAAGCCTTACAGACCAAGTCTAAGATGCTCTAAATATGTATCATCTGTTTCAGAACTCTTCTCTTATTTGGGTTTGGTTTAGCGACTTTGAACATTTGTTTTGCACATAACCAGAACAAGCCATAATAACATTCCTATAAATTGAAACATTTTCAATATTGAACGAAACAGAAATAGATTGTTCTGGAAATAGAAATTAAATTCCGTTTGAAACACGTAATGAAATAAACATTATCTAACAATAAATATCTATTGTGAAAAAGAAAGTCGCACTTTCCCCACTGGTGTCGCATTGAATTTCTCCCCATTCCCGACTTTCATCTGAAAAACTCCATCTTAAAGATCCCTAGACTACTCCATCATCTGTAAAGAAGTACAAACATGGTTAGATGCTCCTAAATCAATTATCCAGTTTGAAAAATCATCCTCAACTAAGCACGTTTTCATTACCATTAAATCTAATATAACTTTTTTTCATTTTCAGCTCTTCGAGGTACTTTTTGCAGTTCCTCTTCCAGAGACCATCCTGGTTGCAGTGGAAACATTTTACTTTAGGTTTGGCCTGAGCTGAAGCTTTCTTTTGGATCTTCCTTTGTCCTTTCTTTTGCCCCATGATAAGTGTCGTTTTTACACTTATCTTTCTATGATTTTTTTTGAGCTTCGTGTTGATTCCTGGATGATTTTACATTTTTTGGTATATATTTGTTTGTTTCAGGAATCTAGGTAAAAGTGTATAAAAGTGGAGGAATGAGCTAAAATGATGAAAAAGGACCAAACCAAGTCAACACATTGGAAAGAAGTAAAAAAGATTTGAATTGTGAAATTTGGAAGTAAGCGATTGATCTCCAGGACTAAGAAATCGATCACTGCAATGCAATGTAGTGAATAAATTTTTGTACTAGAAGGCGATCGATCACTATCATGAAGAAATCAATCACAGCGAGGCAGAATGGATCGATCGCCACTCAAGCTGAGATCGATCGCCATTGAGAGTAAAATTGAAGAAATTGATCGCCAAGTAGCAGAAACATATCGCGATCAATTGCGAAGAAGTGGAGATTGATCGCCTTGACGAGTTTTCTGAAGAAAAAAATTCATTTTTGAGTTTGGTCCAATCAGGACACTTCCTTCCACCTCCTCTCTTATATAAAGGACTTAGGGCACGAAAATAATAGGGGGGGTGGGAGACCTTATTCTACACCTAATATCAGCCTCTTCATCCCTCCTCCATCATCCACATACCATAACCAAAAACCCTTGAAGTGCAAGGAATAAGCAAGAGAAGAAGTTACATTTCAACGCACGAGTAGACGTCAACCGTTTATCGTACTTCTAAACATTTGTTTTTGAATATTTTAGAATTCATGATGTGGATTTGGTTGAAAACACTTTTTCATCTTCTTATGTTGATTTAAACATGAAATAAAGTTTAGTTTATCAAGATTATGGGAGCTTGTGTTTGGTTTGATTATTGAAATGTTTTAGTAGATTGATTCTTTTGTGCATGAATTACAATCTTAATGCTTTCAAAATTTTGCAAACTTTGACTGATTTTTGAAAATTATAATTGAGATTTAAAGATTAAATTATAATACGCTACAGTAATTGATGTAGTTTGTTCAAGATTGAGATCGATAGATGAAATCACATACAAGTGAAAACTTTAGATTGCATGATCTAACGTTCGAGGTTTCCATAGAAATTTATGAAATATCAATTTGGTGATTAAGTGAACGAAAGTTACTTGTTTCAATTTGATATTACTTTCAATATAGCTTGGGAACGTGTGTTAAATGTTTTAAGGGAACCTACCTTAAGAATTAATTGGTTAGTCAATTGTGTTTCACAAACAAATTATTGACGATAACACAAGTGAACCGACATCTTGATAAATTTCTCGAGTGGAATCCTTAGCATCTTCAATTAGTTGATTTTGATTTCAGATTCTAATTCTTTAGTTTAATTGATTATTCCTTTATTCGTAGGCTATATAATTTATCTAATTCTTATTTTGTGGGGACCTCGTTACTTAATCCATTATGTATTAATTACTTATACAAATGTGAGTAAGAATGAAGACTAACACACACTGATTAAAAGTTTTCCTATGTCAGTTATTACAAAATTCTGACATAATATACATCACAAGTACTTAATAACAACCCAAAGAAGTTAAACTCCTAATCAGTGGTCCAGTTCGCACCAGAATCAACTCACAATCCCGTCCTCCCACGTCTAGGAATCCCTACAGAAACAATCACACAACATGATTATTGATAGACAACTATCTCAGTTCTATATCAATAAATAAGACATCATACGGTAAATAACCATCGTATAGTCTCAACTGTGATTGTTCCGTATCATGCATCCCAATATGCAAATATGCCATGACATGTCTCAACTATCATCCTGTTATAACGGGACCGATATGATATACCTCTCATCTGACATCATATCCCATCATCACATAGTCCATGTATTCTGTCCCCGGATATTGTATCTGAGTTCCCATTTTCTGACTCCCCTACAAAATCAGATTTCTCAGCACTGTACATACATATACATTAACATGTACACAATACTCAACTCAATAAAACACATTTATCCATTTACTAGCAATAACGTCCAATCATTGACATTAAATACCGTCAGCGTGGTATGCCATAAATCACGCGTCTTAGAAGACATCATCACTTTCACAATATTAAAGTCAGTGATGTAATTAAAACGAATTACCATACTCATGAGCCTTTCAACAATACCGTCATCAATAGGCGTATCTACTCGAATCAACAGTGATTCCTCATTGCCATGTTCCTCATGATCCCTAATCAACACTGCAACCGCAACGGATAGCAATAACACAATTTATATTGTTTCATATCATATACTATGCATATAGGTGTAAATGTCACATCACACTGTCGTAAAACTACAATCATGAGTAAAATATGTGATATTCAATTCTCTCGGCACACCCTTAGGCCTTAGACATCCCAAAGAGCTAACCACTGCTCTAATACCACTAATGTAAGACCCCGACATCCGGTCACGTCAATAATGCAATTATGACGTCATTTGTGTAATTAGAAATTTATTTTCATTCTTTAAAAGAATCATTACATGCTTAATATATACACTATGACTTTTATAAAAATTTGGGTAGAGTCTCCCCGTAAACTGGACTCCCCAAAAATAAGAACACACCATAATAAACATCCTCAACAACATCACAAATATCCAGTACTAATCCAGTAATAACGTCCACCAAAGTAAAGCAACTAAGTAAAGGTGGAGCTCTGCGACATTCAACATTCTTATACAGACCATATACATGCATTAAAATGCTCACAGATGAACGAAGAATAAATGAGTATAAATTTACTCGCATATATCACATTCTCTCATTTACCAATACTGATACCATGCCCCTGGTAGTATTCCACTCCAATAGCTCGAACTCACTTCAGAACAAATGTCATAACTGTTTTACCTGTTTCAACAGAAACGACCCCCAAACAGGGTGAGCATACACGATCACAATACTCATATTCGTAACAATGCATAAAGGTCATGATAAGATCATAATATAACAATTTAAGATTATTTGAAATCTATAAAAATGTACCCCATGTACAGTTCTGAATCCGTATAGCTTCCACTAGCTTTTCCTGTTTCAATCTCACACGCTTTCATAACATCAAGTTTAATATCAATATTTAAATAAGATACTTATCAACACGATAATTAAATACAGCCAAGATCTATTATTTATGCTCAATCATAAACAAATTCATATCGCATGCAAGCCTGCCTAACAATCTATCTCATTCTCAACACTTTCTCGTATTAATCATGCTCAAGGCATCAATGCCCAACTCATATGCTCGGATCATGTACAATTACGTATCCTTCATACCACATATATTTACACATATTCAATTCTTCACTCGTATATCCGGATCACGTACAATTACGTATCCACCATATCGCATATGTGATACTCAACACACATAACATTCCCTCATTACATTCAACGAAACATGAATATAGGAATATGTGATTACTTCATAGTATGTATAACTGCTCGTACGTCACCACGTACCTTGAAGTCGACAACATGATAGGCTATCCCGCCATCTGGAGAATCATGAAGAATCTCCTCATGTCACCATACATCTCATTTGTACGCTTTAGCCAACATTCTCAACACCTAGTTAAAATATTTCATACGTACTTGGAATTGTTATATCAACCCATAGCAAGAGCCAACATTAATTGGTCTAGCATTACTACCATAGTAACGGTTTGCCAACTCACATACTACAACAATTACACACCCTGCACACGCTAGAATACCCACCCAAGCATGCATAAGTAGCTCCCAAGCACACCATCAAGCATGTTTCAGCATATCCACACACACGTTGGTACATGCTGGAATACACGATGCAAGTACAGTAGCACACACACGTTCATTCACATATGCTATACTGCCAGGAATTAGACAATACGTTAAAACACTCATGGCTGGAACTTCAAGACCATCGAGTCAAGATGAAATCAAAACCAAAGGGAAAAAGCATTTCAATCTCATTAGCAGCAAGAATTAGAGAAGGATTCAGCTGCACTAATGTTCACTTCACGCAGCAGAGGCATTGTAAAATTTAGGTTCTGACCCACTAGCACGATTACCATCCAACCTCCGTAAAAATTGACATAACAACAACATTATTATCTCAAAACATGAAGGATTTTCGC
Organism: Haberlea rhodopensis; assembly: GCA_907163345.1. Lineage (NCBI taxonomy): Eukaryota > Viridiplantae > Streptophyta > Magnoliopsida > Lamiales > Gesneriaceae > Haberlea > Haberlea rhodopensis. The sequence continues at coordinate 67,691 of CAJQUN010001005.1, forward strand.
ACCAACAATCACACACGTTTACGAACTCCAGCACCGGAAAAAAAAAATTTGAACCCGCACTCCATACATCATAAATTCTCAACAAGGAGCCATACAACCTCCTTAAACACCCAAATCCAAAAATCTTTAAAATTCAAAAACTCAAACCCATCTCCTATCCTTACCAAACACCAGAAAATCATAATCAAAACGAAGATAAAGGCGAGGGGAAGGAGATTAACAAGTTATCTTCGAGAAATCCGGTTCCCAAATCGAGCCTCAATCAATTTTTGCTTCCAAGGGAAGAAGGGGAGGGAAATGGGTTTTGGGGGAAGAGAGAGGCGTGAGAGAGAGAGAGAGGGAGAGAAGGAAAATTGATTGAACACCGAGTCCATTTGGTATATATATAATACCCTTCTCAAATATACCATGACTCATTAAAAATCATCTGTGTTCAATAATTACCTCCCAATCTCAATTTTCATTACCAGCCCCAACTCAAAGCACCCCGGTCCCCAGATCCCACCAAAAACCAAATTCCAAGGTTTATCAACACGATGAGAATACAATCTCAACCCTTGGATCCAACGACCCCAAATACCGGATTTAAAACCCTCAGGAGTCCCAACACCGCAATTAATTTATAATTGCTACAATTAAAAACCATTAAGGATCAATACCACACCGGGATTTACACCAATAATTCCCGGGCATCACAGTTATCCCCCACTAATAAAATTTTGTCCTCGGAATTTGCAGAGGCGTACCTCACGTATTGCAAAGACCACACAATCCAACAGATTCATGTCGTCGAATCATGAGCGCATCATGAACGACATACCAACTGCGAGGACACCGACCTCGCACCAAATCTCTGGAATGGAGTAAACCTCCCAAACCATTATAACTTACAAGACGTCAACATACCTCGATGCTAACCATCCAAAAGCAGTTAGTCAACCTTAACCGCTAACCAAACGAATAATTCGTGATTCCAATATAGATATCATCTCAATGATATCTCTACGACTTAGCCTACGATGTTAAACATACATCGTTAGCAAGGAAACCACCAGTACACCACAATGTACTTATACTAAACCCGGTTTCCGATCTCTAAATCCATCTCCATCAAAGGAGTAGTTGCATCATTTTGTAACTCGGATCGGGCAACTCACGGCTACCGATCGACACAAACACATCTCCAAAGATGCCTACGTCCGTGTGATCCCAGAAGTCATATTTTGGTCCAAACACACCATCGAGACTTCACATGATCTCAAGTTCTCAAAGAGAACATGCAAGAAAAAATCAATTGCATTCGCACCCCACGTGTCAACAATGACACCCAACATATCCAATCCTGGACATCCTTTACCCTAGGATTCAACAATCCTAACACAGGGATACTGTCAAGTTACCCAGAATAAACTACCATGACCCGAAATATGACAATCCCTCCTTCAGAATACATCGTGTCGTCGAGATTACTAATCTCAAGGTGCCACAACTCTCACCAGAGATTTATCCATCCAAGCATACTAATCCGATGCTCGACAAGTACCAAAGCACACCGGTATACATGCCTAAGCACCAACACCACATGCATACTCAATGCACTCGGCTTGGGTACCACCAATCATACCCATAAGCCCCAAAACAACTGTCAATCCCCGATTATTCTCACCCAGTGGAGAATGATGATTGACGAACCGACTACCGATGTTGTGATTCCAACATCAACACCACACAAACAGACTCATCGAATCTTCCAAAGAGTCCAATAGGTATATGAATACCGCCTTCCTCACAAGGAAAGTGTCATGAAACCATGACCCTCTAACCTCGAACCACTGTTCGGAAAAACCTGGATATATTTATAATAAAATATATCTCGGAACCAATAAATACACAACTGGTTCAGAATAGTGCTTCCTTGCTACTATTACCAAATTGGAATCCATGCACAACGTATAACCATTATAACGTGCTCTGTCTAATACCTTAGTACTCCACATTCTCGAGCATCTCCTCACAGATGACTCCTCGAACGTCTCACCAAAAATATAAAGCCATTACTCAGCCCAACACCAGTAATGCTCACCTGGGGTGATTCACAATCAACCCTCTACCAAAACCAGCTGTCTCCATGACAGTATGATCCAAATCTCTCCAAGAGATACTATCAATATAGTAGTGTCACCCCACCAACTATATCCCACACTTCCGATTGCGTCCCCCATTGTATGCAAGGATTCTCAATCAACGCTAACAACGACTTGTTGACACTAAAGTTGGTACTCCCAACAAAATTGAGCTGTCCCAGTACAAGTCCCTCAAAACATTTGACGTATAAACGTCCCCGTGAGGTATTCTCTGCCTCAAACCTCATGCAACATAGTGACTACAAGAGTCCACCATATACCCTCATCGTATCATCATACGATTCACCAAACTCGGTTCCAACGAGCAGTATAATGGCTATAACAAGCTCACTATAGCACTGCAACAATTCTTGGCTAGCAAATCGCTGCCTCCTTAGGTTTATACCAAACCTACCAATGTATCATAAGTTCCACCCAGGTATACCATACAGTAACATCCATTTAGAGTAGTGGGTCATCACCCAATATTTCTCTAAAACACTAAAGCACAATGGACATCCCGGTGTCCTTACTCAACCACAATGCAATCCTAATCCATTAGGATTTATTCCACACCTCCATGTGTGGGTGTGACCATGTCTATCATACGTCACATCGATAAATGCAAGTAGTTTCCTCAATAACTACTCTTACCACCAGTCACTTGGCCATAGCATCCCAACGAGTATACCCAAAGGTACCACCACTCGTACCTCGAACACGCGCTACGGTGCACTTGCCTGTACGGCGCATTTGTTTATTCATCGAGCAAACATGCTCGGCATAATGGTCGTCAACAGGTGACGCAGATACCACCTTGTGCCTACCATCGGCATTAAAACCATACGACTAAACACATATACCCAAATGTATTTTTTGTTCATCGTAATGACGACACACGTCTACATAGAACATCTACTATGTCATCGTCATCCCGTGATGGTACATGTCAACATATGACATCCACAATATCATCGTCAACCCGTGATGGTATATATCAATACATGACATCCACAATATCATCGTCAGCCCGTGAAGGTACATGTCAACACATGACATCTACAATAACATCATCAACCTGTGACGGTACATGTCAACACATGACATCCACAATATCACTAACAAAATAGTACTAACATAGCTCATCGCTAATAAGATAGCGGCATACCGGAACCCATTGCCTAACAGTGGTACGCAATCAGCACTCATCGCTCGAAGCGGCACAATCCTGTGCTACATACATAGCAGCATAAGCCATCACTATAGAATTAGCAGCATGATCCCTAGCTATAAAACTAGCGGCATAAAACATCGCTATACAATTAGCGGCATGAAACATCGCTATATAATCAGCGGCGATGAACCCTCACTATAGAATCAGCGGAATAGATCATCGCTATAGAATCAGCGGTATAGACCCTCGCTATAGAATTAGCTGAATAGATCATCGTTATATATACCCGGCGGCATGAACCATTGCCATAGAAGTAGCGGAATGTACCATCGCTATATATACCCGGCGACATGAACCATCATCATAGAAGTAGCGGAATGAACCATTGCTATATATATCCGACGGCATGAACCATCGACATAGAACTAGCGGAATGAACCATCGCTATATATACCCGGCGGCATGAACCATCGCCATAGAAATAGCGGAATGAACCATCGCTATATATACCCGACGGCATGAACCATCGCCATAAAAATAGCGTCATGATATCCCTCGCTATATACCTCGCTTCGACATACCATCGGCATAATATCCCTCGCTTAAGCGACAAATATTCTTCATCGCTATCATATGACAGCGAAAAGCTCATCGCTTTGCCATATTAGCGGCATATTATCCCTCGCTATAAGCGGCAAATATTCTTCATCGCGATGGTATGACAATGGCATTATCATCACTTCGACATGACAGCGGCATCATCGCTTCGATGTGACAGCGGCATGTACCATCGCTTCCACACTACAGCGGCATCGTCGCTTCGACGTGTCAGTGGCAATATCAGGAATGTATCACTTTGTTCCGTAGGCTCAAGAGTTACTCCCATGTACGTGCCACTTTGCCCCGTAGGCTCATGTGACCCCGAACATGTGCAATTTACCCATTGGACTCAAGAGGTGATCCCCATTCCACACATTCTCATCCATATCCCGTATGACCTTGCAACCACAATGATCAGCAAAAACATATTCCATTTATGAACACATATCATAAATGTACATAAGCAAAATAGTTGTGCCACACAACACTAACTACCATCATGAATATATATGTGCTACTCGTTTCCATCAATATGTTCTTAGGCCCTCAACAGCCCCAAAGAGCAAACCTGGCTCTGATACCACTAATGTAAGGACCCCCGTGCCCTTATCCCTCTATTAGTGTATTAAACCATGTATTTAGTGCATACAATCATATAATCAGGGGGAGACCACATGCTACCATAGGATAATATACCAAAAATAAAATTTCTTATATTATTCCATATAATGTCCAATTTCCCCAACCAAGTCCACATACATATCATGCACCCTTATAATACACTAACAGGTTCTAAATTCATTTAGCAATTCCTTATTTAATTGCATGCAACCAATAAATGAAAAGAGAAAAGGCTCATGGCCTTTATTAAACTCATATACACATATAACAGTGCTCACATGAGAGCATCAAAAGAGTGGATGTTTATTTAATGTATAAAGTACCCAACACAATACTGGCAATGGCACTTCAGTCCTGGAAGCCCCTCCAATCCATAGCTCGATCTCAACTCCGGAGCTATCACTGTACCTGTACAACCTGCCCCAACAGAGACAGCCCCCACACAGGGTGAAGCATACCAATACCACCGATCCAATATGTTGGGGTTCAACAATTGCCTCTGCTTTGTGATCGGTCAAACACGTGGTGCTTGTGCCAGTGTATAGTTGAAAAGATTGATATTGCGTCATTACCCTTAACTATAGTTGTTGGTATAGCGGTAAGCGCTCGATCCTACAATTGGTATAAGAGCAAGGTCGCGTGTTGGATTCCCATGAGTTGCAGAGAGTGCAATTATTGGGGGAGGGATTGCTGGGGTTCAACAATTGCATCTGCTTTGTGATCGGTCGAACACGTGGCGCTTGTGCCAGTGTATAGTTGAAAAGATTGATGTTGTGCCATTACCCTTAACTATAGTTATTGGTAAAGCGGTAAGCGCTTGATCCTACATAATAATCACAATATTTCATTACAAAATTTACAGAATGTAAAGCGGTGAATTTAAAAGACACTCCCTGAATAGTGTCATCCTCATAAGGATCCCTTGTACTGTTCTTGTACTCAAAATAACCGAAACCATCAAATTCCAAAAGCCAATTAATCATTTCATTGATTAACTAAATCCATTCCTCGATAACAATACCAAATCAATAAACCAGAACAATGATTATAGATATTTCATATATCTAACCACAGATTCCACAGTTTCGTTACCTCGCACGCCCAATAGTGGTGGCATCACAACCGATGTTCGCTTTTGTGATATCCCCGAAATAATTATGTACATTTGGGCATTAATTATGTTTATGTGATAATTATGGTGTTAATTAATTTGGTGTTGAATTAATTTTTAAGGTGAAATGCTTAGTCATGCGGTGGGAGTGACCTGGTAATGCATGTCCGGGTGCATGTGATGCATGTTGAGAATTTGTGTAATGGCATGGTTTATTTGGGGTGGGTGTTAATTATTTTGGTAAAGCATGTTTAATTGAGATTTTGGTGTATTTTTGAAAAATGCTTTTAAAATATCATATAGGGATATTTTATACATCATGCAAAATACCGGGACATGTTTTAATTAACCCCTATACCCATTACCCCCTTTTTACACTTCAATCACTCCAATCACTCAAATCACTCCCAAACCCTATCCCTAACCCCAAACATCGTTTTTAGCAAGCAGAGAAAGAGGAGGAGGAGGAGATTTCAAAACCTTGTGGCTTGTTTTCTTGCTAGTTTTGAAGCTCAAGTGGTAAGCAATCTCCCTTGCTAGTTGTTGATTATGTTTGGTTGGTTTTATGTTGCTATTTTGGGGAAATAAAATGGGTTTGTTGGGTATATGTTGTTTGTGGTTGAGATATGGTTTTTGAGGTGTTTTATGTTGGTTTTGTGGGGTTTTTATGGTGTTGAGTTGTTGAAGTGTTTTGGTTTGTGGTGTATTGGTAAAGCTAGAGTAAAATGCCCAAAAATGATGGTTTTCGCGATTACAGACATCCGCGATCGATCGGCACATTTTCCATATCGATCGCGAGTACCCGAGGTGCGGACAGTAGCTTTCCGCGATCAATTGCGAGTTTGGCGCAATCGATCGGCGAAGCCGCGATCGATCGGCACAATCTCAGCGATCGATCTTGGAATGGAAATATTTGGGCGATGAGGCAGTAGCTTCTCGCGATCGATCGGGACATATTGGCGATCGATCGCAAGACGTCAAATATTGAGATTTTGGTTATTTTTGTGGGATTTTTGGTATCGGACTATAATTGGCTTCTAATATTGGTTTGTGTGATTGTGTAGAACCATCCCAGGTAGCAACACAACCAAGGAGATAAAGTTCTACAATATCTCCACTTTTGGAACAAAGATACGTACAGAGACGTACGAGCACCCAACGGTAACATGTATTTTATATACCTATTGGATTGTGCATTGTGGATGCAAGTATATATTGGATTGTGCATTGTAAATGCAAATACATATTGGATTATGCAAGTAATTGCATATATGTATGTTGGATACTTGGTGCATACCCCATGAGTCATAGTTATATTCGAGTGATGATTTTAAATACTTTGCCGCTGTCATTTGAAGCGATGATAGAATACTTGCCGCTGTCATATCGTAGCGAGGAAAGAATATTTGCCGCTAAATGTTGAAGCGAGGGTGAATGCCGCATGTCACATTTGAAGCGAGGTTATTCGATGCCGCTGATATGTCGAAGCGATGGGTATTAGTGCCGCGGTCATGACAAGCGAGGTGCATTAAAATACACTGTTATAACAAGACTAGAGATTGGTTTTTGGTATTATTGGAATGGTTATGTGTCATGACATTTGTGGAACCATAATAAAATCCATTGACTATGACTATGAGTTGTGGTATAGGGACAACCAAAGGGAGCGTTTTAAATTCATTGGGATACAGGAAGTACTTTGTATTTATGGTTTATGCATTTACTCATTTTAATCATATTGTGGTGAATATGGATTATTATATGCTCATGGTTTGGGGGTTGTTCCTGTAGGTACATTTTGGCATGAAGGGCTAAGGACGGGTTGATGCGATGAGCTTGTGAAGAGTGATTTTGGTATAGAAGGTCAGGATTCTTTTGCATAGTCTCTACTCTAGGAGTAGTGTAGAACTATAGTATTAACATTCATTTGGTTGGGAATGTAATTAATCCTTTTGGAAATTTTATTTTATTTTTTGGCACTGTAATCCTTAAGCTCGAGGCATCAACATGAACCTTATCCTCTGAACTATGCATGTTTAGTTCTTCTTATTCCTTTAATCCGTACTTAAGGTAGCGAGGCCTTACATTAGTGGTATCAGAGCCAGGTTAGAGAACCCGGGAATGAGTGAAGGGTAGACTTAACAAACTTGTTGGCTAGGTGTTCACTTATGAGCATGTTTATGCATGTGGTGCATATTGGTGTATGTAATTGTTATTGCTAACATGCTTATTGTTATTCATGTTATCTAACAGTGTAGCATATGAATTGTTTCTGGTATTGTTGTTATCCCTTGTATTACAGCATGGCAGCCAGAAACCTGGAACATCTAAATGAGGAGATGGGTGATGTGGGGAGTGTGAATGCTAGTACCGCACAGACAAATCCCCTACCACCACCGGCTGTGGGTGTTGAACCTATTGCACAGTCATTGTTACCTGGAGAATTGAGCCTAACACAATTTCTGACTTTGCATCCGCCCTGCTTTGAGGGAACTGAGACAGGGGAGGAAGCAGAAGAATGGCCGGAGAGGATTGAGCAGATCTTTGTGTCTGCACCTGTGCTAGGACTGCTTGGTTGAGGCTAGCAGAGTTTCAGTTGGCCAAGAAGTCTTCCATGTGGTGGAAGACGATAGTGATGGAGTTAAGGGCTCCAGGGATGTTAGTGGACTGGACTTTATTTCGAACCCGGTTCCTGAACCGGTACTTTTCTGCGGCTGCTAGACAGATGAAGGAGGTCGAGTTCACTAATTTGAAGCAAGGCAATATGACTGTAACAGACTATGCGATGAAGTATTCATCACTGTTGAGGTATGTCTCTCACATTGCTACAAATGGGCATGCCAAGATGCGGTATTTTCTGAAAAGCTTGAGGCCGGAGTTGTTTGATCGGGTTATCTCCAACAACCCCAATTCTTTTGATGATGCTCTTACCCGAGCGGAGCTAGCGGAAATCGGAGTCAGTGCTTACACAAATGTTGTGCCACCACAAGTTCCATCACCGAGACCGGCATTTGATAGCTTGAGGCCACGAGGGGAGTCATTTAAACCTCGTGGAGCTTCTTCTTCTTCTCGGTTTACTGTGAAGCAGTTTAATAACAAGAAATACGGGGATTGAAAGGGTCATGCACCGACCAACCAGGGGCCAACACAAGTGATTAGAACGGGAGAATCAAAATGCAAAAATTGTGGAGGACCGCACTTGTCACGTGACTGTCGAGCTTGTTATAGTTGTGGCAAGATGGGCCACATTGCTCGATACTGCCCCAACCGTGGAAGACAGTCAGGCCTTGAGTCAAACTGACCGAGATTTGATGGTAGGACGGTGCCCCAGAGGCAGCAGTTTATGCCTCGACCATCGGGAGGTCAGACAGTGGGACCACCTCAGGGACAAGTATATGCATTGACTAGGGAGCAGGCTGAGGCAGCTCCAGAGGAGGTGATTGATGGTACGTGTCATTTATTTACGTACCCCGTTTTTATTTTGATAGATACAGGTGCCTCCCACTCTTTTATATCTGCTGATTTCGTGGAGAGCCATCATATATACCCGTCTCCGCTACCCACGCCTCTTATGTCTCGACACCCACTGGAAGGAATGTGATTGCCGATTGGCTACTAGCTGACTGCCTCATTTATTTTGAGGGCAATGAGTTGAAGACGGATTTGATTATTTTGGGAATGTTAGACTTCGATTGCATTGTGGGTATTGATGTATTGAACATATATCAGGTAGTGGTTGATTGCCGGCAGAGAACTGTTCATTTCCGATCTGATCAGGGGATTCAATGGATTTTTTATGGGAATGGTTATCGTCCGAAGATTCTGTTGGTCTCAGCTATAAAAATGTCACGGCTATAGGAACTTGGACATACGGGCCATCTTATATATGCGATTGATATGACAGAAAAGAATAAAGAATTGAGGATTGAGGAGATACCCGTGGTTGCGGAGTTTACGGACGTGTTTCTGGAGGAAATTACAGTTCCCGCCGACTAGAGAGGTTGAGTTTGGGATTGAGTTGTTAACGGGAACTGTCCGCTATTTCTCGTGCCCCTTATAGGATGGCGCCGGTGGAGTTAAGAGAATTGAAGGAGCAGTTACAGGAACTCCTTGACAAGGGATACATACGCCCTGGCATATCGCCTTGGGGTGCGCCGGGCTATTCGTTAAGAAGAAAGATGGTTCGATGCGGTTATACATCGATTACCGACAACTGAATAAGGCAACGGTGAAGAATAAGTATCCTCTTCCACGGATTGACGATCTATTTGATCAGTTACAGGGCACGAAGTTGTATAGCAAGATTGATTTGAGGTCGGGGTACCATCAGATTTGGGTCAGAGAGGAGGATGTCCAGAAGACAGCATTTCGGACTCGGTATGGGCATTACGAGTTCTTGGTTATGCCGTTCAGAGTGACGAACGCCCCGGCTGTCTTTATGAGCCTGATGAATCGGGTGTTCCAACCATATCTTGACCAGTTCCTCATAGTGTTCATTGACGACATACTTATCTATTCTCGGAGTGAGGAGGAGCACGTGAGACATTTGCGGACAGTGCTCCAGGTCCTCAGAGATAATCAACTATTTGTCAAGCTTAGCAAGTGTGAATTCTGGTTTAGCAGTGTGGTATTTCTGGGGCATGTCATCTCTAGTGATGGGATATCAGTGGATCCCAGGAAAGTAGAGGCAGTGATGGAATGATCTGCACCTACTTCTGTGCCCGAGATACGGAGCTTTCTTGGTTTGGCCGGATATTACCGACTTTTTGTCGAGGGATTCTCAAAGATTGCTAAGCCTTTGACACAATTGACTCAAAGGGAGTACCATTCTATTGGTCTGAGGCTTGTGAGCAGAGCTTCCAGGAGCTGAAGCATCGTTTGACAACAGCGCCTGTGTTAGTGATTCCTACGGAGAACAAGAGGTTTGTTCTATATACTGATGCATCACTACAGGGTTTGGGATGTGTGCTGATGCAAGATAAGCATGTGGTGGCTTATGTATCGAGACAGTTGAAGCCGCATGAGACTAGATATCCAGTCCATGACTTGGAGTTGGCGGCTATAATTTTTACCTTGAAGATTTGGCAGCATTACTTGTATGGTACGTCGTTTACCATCTATACAAATCACAAGACCCCGACAGAGGAGATGGATGGACTTGCTCAAGGACTATGACTGCGAAATTGAGTACCATCCTGGAAAGGCGAACTTGACAGCAGACGCCTTGAGTCGGAAGGTGAAGTGTGCTGATGAGGACGTCATGCATTTATTAGCTATGATGACTTCCTACTGTCATCTGGGCTATGACTTCGATGTGGATACATCACCAGTACGTGTATCAACTTTATTGACAGAGGCGGTTATTTATGAGAATATTAGGAGAGCTCATAAGGCAGATGATGAGATTCAGAGGTGGTTATCATTGGTACTTCTTGGACAGCCATCGAAGTTCAGAGTGGCTGAGGACGGTTCTTTGAGACTTGGTAACCGTTGGGTAGTTCTGAGTACACCGGAGTTGCTTCTAGGGATCTTACAGCGAGCTCATAGCAGCAGGTTTAGTATCCACCAAGGTGGGAGGAAGATGTACAAGGACTTATGTGATCAATTTTGGTGGAAGCGGATGAAACGAGATGTGATAGCATTCGTTACGAGATGCTTGATCTGTCAACATGTGAAGGCAGAGAGGCAGAGACCTGGTGGTGAGCTAAAGAGCTTGGATATACCTGAATGGCAGGGAACACAGATCCATGGACTTCGTGACCCACTTGCCGAGGACTACTTAAGGATTTGATGCGATTTGGATGATCGTGGATAGACTGACCAAGGTAGCTCACTTTATTCCGTACAGTATGACAATTACATACTTGAGGATGTCTCAGTTGTATGTCCGGTATGTAGTGAGACTGCATGGGATTCCAATTTCTATTGTGTCTGACCGAGATCCACTGTTTACATATCACCTTTCCGAGGTGTGGTGCGGTTTGAAATGTGCGGGAAATTGTCTCTGAGGTATGTGGGACCGTTTGAGATCTTGCAGCGCATTGGTACTCTGGCTTATCGTCTGGCTTTGCCACCGTCATTGTCTGGTATTCATGACGTGTTCAATGTATCTATGTTGCGGAAGTATGAGCCGTATCCGTCACATGTGTTGCAACCTTAAGAGGTTCGGTTAGATTCGGATGTTTCCTACGTGGAACGGCCAGTCAGGATTCTGGATAGAGCTGATCGCAGACTTTGGAACAAGGTGATACCGATGGTCAAGGTTCAGTGGGATCATAGGGGTGTCGAGGAGGCCACGTGGGAGATGGAGCTACATATGGTGCAGCACTACCTGGAACTATTTTCTGGTATGTGATTTATGTTTAGTTTCGGATTGGTAAGTGCATGCTGATTTCGAGGGCGAAATCTTATAAGTAGGGGAGTATTGTGATATCACCGAAATAATTATGTGCATTTGGGCATTAATTATGTTTATGTTATAATTATTTGTTGATTAATTTGGTGTTGAATTAATTTTTATGGTGAAATGCTTAGCCATGCGGTGGGCGTGACCTGGTAATACATTTCAGGGTGCATGATGCATGTTGAGAATTTGAGTAATGGCATGGTTTATTTGGGGTGGGTGTTAATTATTTTGGTAAAGTATGTTTAATTGAGATTTTGGTGCTTTTTTGAAAAATGCTTTTAAAATATCATGTAGGGATATTTTATACATCATGCTAAATACCGGGACATGTTTTAATTAACCCATATACCCATTACCCCCTTTTACACTTCAATCACTCACATCTCTCAAATCACTCCCAAACCCTATCCCCAACCCCAAAAATCGTTTTAGCAAGAGGAGGAAGTGGAGGGGGAGATTTCAAGACCTTGTGGCTTGTTTTCTTGCTAGTTAGAAGCTCAAGTGGTAAACAATCTCCCTTGCTAGTTGTTTATTATGTTTGGTTGGTTTTATGTTGGTATTTTGGGGAAATAAAATGGTTTTGTTGCGTATATGTTGTTTGTGGTTGAGATATGGTTTTTGAGGTGTTTTATGTTGGTTTTGTGGGGTTTTTATGGTGTTGAGTTGTTGGGTGTTTTGGTTTGTGTTGTATTGGTAAAGCTTGAGTAAAATGCACAAAAATTGTGGTTTTTCGCCATCATAGACATCCGCAATCGATCGGCGCATTTTCCATATCGATCGCGAGTACCCGAGGTGCGGGCAGTAGCTTTCCGCGATCAATTGCGAGTTTGGCGCAATCGATCGGCGAAGCCGCGATCGATCGGCACAACCAAGGAGATAAAGTTCCACAACATCTCCATGTTTGGAACAAACGTACGTAGAGAGATGTACGGACACCCAACGATAACATTTATTTTATATACCTATTGGATTGTGCATTGTGGATGCAAGTATATATTGGATTGTGAATTGTGGATGCAAATACATGTTGGATTATGCATTGTAATTGCATATATGTATGTTGGATACTTGGTGCATACCCCATGAGTCATAGTTATATTCGAGTGATGATTTTAAATGCTTTGCCGCTGTCATTTGACGCAAAGATAGAATACTTGCCGCTGTCATATCGTAGCGAGGAAAGAATATTTGCCGCTAAATGTTGAAGCGAGGGTGAATGCTGAATGTCACATCGAGGTTATTCGATGCCGCTGATATGTCGAAGCGAGGGGTATTAGTGCCTCGGTCATGACAAGTGAGGTGCATTAAAATACACTGTTATAACAAGACTAATGATTGGTTTTGGTATTATTGGAATGGTTATGTGTCATGAAATTTCTGGAACCATAATAAAATCCATATCTATGATTATGAGTTATGGTATAGGGACAACCAAAGGGAGCGTTTTAAATGCATTGGAATACAGGAAGTACTTTGTATTTATGGTTTATGCATTTACTCATTTTAATCATATTGTGGTGAATATGGATTATTATATGCTCATGGTTTGGGGGTTGTTCCTGTATGTACATTTTGGCATGAAGGGCTAAGGACGGGTTGATGCGATGAGCTTGTGAGGAGTGCTTTTGGTATAGAAGGACATGATTCTTTTGCATAGTCTCTACTCTAGGAGTAGTGTAGAACTATAGTATTAACATTCATTTGGTTGGGAATGTAAATAATCCTTTTGGAATTTTTTTTTTTTTGGCACTATAATCCTTAAGCTCGAGGTATCAACATGAACCTTATACTCTGATCTATGCATGTTTAGTTCTTCTTATTCCTTTAATACATACTTAAGGTAGCAAGGTCTTACAGCTTCATAGCGACAACATCCCAACCGTTGCTCACTCCATAGCGGCATCATATAATTTGCAATACTCCAACTTATTGCATTAACAGTATATTATGCATTTCACAATTACAATAATATAAAAGGCTATGCTCGTACGTTATACGAACTTATAATTCCATAGTCCGAATCAAACCTTGCCTTGGTCCCGTGACTCGATGAATTATGTGCTAAACACAAATAATAATTCACAATTAATTACAAGCATGCAACCACGTGCCCAAGCACGTTCACCATCTCCAATTATAACGTCAATCCATGACGATTAACCATTTTAAAAGATCCCGGGCGAAGCATGCATCGAAAACTCAACATGAAATAATACCCACAAAACTGGCACTGGCGATCGATCGCTTCATCCCAGGCGATCGATCGCCTCTCAAAAATAGGCACGGGCGATCAATCGCTTCATCCCAGGCGATCGATCGCCTCTCAAAAATAGGCATGGGTGATCGATCGCTTCATTCCAGGCGATCGATCGCCTCTTAATGAAATTAGCTATTGCCTCCTAGCAATCGATCGCTTCCTTTTGAGGCGGTCGATCGCCTCACTGTTTAAAATGGCCACTGCCCCTTGGCGATCGATCGCCCAGCCTTAGGGATCGTTCGCCTCGACCCGTTCCAGCCAAAAATGGCGTTTTTCTTGCAAAATTTTCCAAAACAATAATCCCCACAACCCATACATCATAAATCCTCAACAAGGAGCCATACAACCTCCTTAAACACCCAAATCCAAAAATCTTTAAAATTCAAAAACTCAAATCCATCTCCAATCCTTACCAAACACCACAAAATCATAATCAAAACAAAGATAAAGGCGAGGGGAAGGAGATTACAAAGTTATCTTCGAGAAATCAAGTTCCAAAGTCGAGCCTCCATCGATTTTTGCTTCCAAGGGAAGAAGGGTAGGGAAATGGGTTTGGGGGGAAGAGAGACGCGTGAGAGAGAGAGAGAGAGAGAGAGAGAGAGAGAGAGAGAGAGAGAGAGAAGGAAAAATGATTGAACACCGAGTTCAGTTGGTATATATATAGTACCAAAACAAAAATCCCGAGTCCTTCACAAATATATCATGACTCACTAAAAATCATATGTGTTCAATAATTACCTCTCAATCTCAATTTTCATTATCAGCCCCAACTCAAAGCACCCCGGTCCCCAGATCCCACCAAAAACCAAATTCCAAGGTTTATCACCATGATGAGAATACAATCTCAACCCTTGGATCCAACGACCCCAAATACCGGATTTAAAATCCTCTGAAGTCCCAACACCGTAACCACAATTAAAATCCATTAAGGATCAATACCACACCGGGTTTACACCATTAATTCCGGAGCATCACAAAAAGGCTAAGGGGCCGACTGCGTCAATTTATGAAGAACAAAAATGCTTCCATTGCGGCAAACCTGGGCATTGGAGGAGAAACTGCAACGAATATCAGGATCAGAAACGTTCTGGACCAGGTATATTCTTTGTTGAAGTTAATGTTTCCATTAGTTCAGCTTCTTGGGTATTGGATACCTGTTGGGGATCACATCTGTGTAATAATATGCAGGTGATGACAAGAAGCATCAAGATGCAAAATGATGAGATCTTTTTGAGGCTTGGAAATGGTGCAAGGGTTGCAGCCACATCTATTAGAAAAGTTAATTTAGCTCTCGATTCCGGTTTTGATTTAGTTTTGAATGATTTTTATTTGTTCCAGACTTGATTAAGAACATTGTTTCTATTCCTGTTTTGGATAGAGAAGGTTTTTCTTTTAATATTTCAAATGGGATTTGTCATATTTTAAAGAATGGTGCTATTATTTGTTCTGACACTTTGTTAAATGATATGTATGATTTAAAACTAGCTGATACACCGGTTTTCTTTTAATAAATGGGAAAACGTAAGGTTAATAATCTATCTCCTGCAAATATTTGGCATGCTAGATTAGGTCATATTTCTAAGGGAAGGATGAGTAAATTGATGAGTGAAGAATTGTTTGATTCATCAGACTTGGATGCACTTGCCACTTGCAACTCCTGTCTCAAAGGAAAAATGGCCAAAAGAGCTTTTGGTGGTCATTCTGAGCGAGCCAAAGATCTATTGGATTTGATCCATTCAGATGTTTGTGGGCCGTTAAGTGTTAACGCGCGAGGAGGATATTCTTACTTCATTACATTTATCGATGATTATTCGGGATATGCGTATGTGTATCTCATAAGATACAAGTCTGAAGCTTTTGAAAAATTCAGAGAATTCAGACATGAAGTGGAGAAACAACTAGGTACACGTATTAAAGCACTTCGATCTGATCGGGGTGGAGAATAATTGAGTACTGAGTTCATAGATTATCTTAAAGAGAATGTGATTCTCTCTCAGTGGACACCGCCCGGAACACCACAACTTAATGGTGTTGTTGAGCGAAAGAATCGGACTTTATTGGATATGGTTCGATCGATAAGTTGCAATGGACTTCAAATGTCGTTTTGGGGCTATGCTCTTGAAACTGCATGTCATTTGTTAAACAGAGCTATGGAGTGGGAAGTAACCAAATTATAATTATTTAAAGATTTGGGGTTGTGCTGCTTATGTGAAGCGGATGGTGGATGACACATTGGATATGAGATCTATATTGTGTTATTTTGTGGGATATCCTAAAGAAACTAGAGGTTATTATTTTTATAACCTACGGGAGAAAAAAGTGTTTGTGTCCAGAAATGCTACATTCTTAGAAAATGAGTTTCTGAAGAATATAGATGGGAAGGATATGAACCTTGAAGTAGTTCGAGAACCACAAATGTCTACCCCAATGGAAGCAAGTATAATTTCTGAACCATCAATTGAACCTGAAGTACACGCACCAAGGAGATCATAAAGGGTTTCAAGAGCTCCTGATATAATGAATCTACTCCTTTAAAGTAGTCAAGAAATAGACCATGGATATGATCATTGGGCTTTCAAGGAGGCGATGACTGATATTGATTCGAGACATTGGGAAGATGCCATGAAATCTGAAATGGACTCCATGTACTCTAATAAGGTATGGACCTTAGTAGATCCTCCTGTGGGAATTGTTCCCATAGGTTGCAAAAGGAACTATAAGCGAAAGCTTGGGGTGGATGGAAAGGTGATTACCTGTAAGGCACGTTTGGTTTCAAAAAGTTATACTTAAAGACAAGTTGTTGAATATGAGTAAACTTTTTCACCAGTAGTGATGCTGAAGTCTATTCAGATTTTATTAGCAATATCTGCATATTATGACTATGAGATTTGGCAAATGGATGTGAATACTGCTTTTCTCAATGGTGACATTGATGAAGAGATTTATATGAAGCAGCCAGAAGGCTTCAATCCATTGGGAGTGAGCAAAAAGTTTGCAAACTCCAGAGGTCCATTTATGGGCTAAAGCAGGCGTCCCGAAGTTGGAATATCCGTTTTGATAACACTATCAAAGAGTTTGGTTTTGTTAAAAATCCGGAAGAACCATGCGTATTCAAGAAGGTTAGTGCGAGTGCAGTTACATTTGTAGTGCTATATGTCGACGATATCCTGTTCATTGGGAATGATATATTGATGAAATCGACAAAAGCATGGTTATTGATGTGACTAGAAATAGACACATCTACTGCGCTTTAGTAGGTTTTGATGGATGATTTGATGTATATGCTACCTAATCATATATTTGTGTAAATGTAGGAAAATCCAAGAAATCAAGCTAACAAAGGCGAATAAGGATCAAGCAATGCATTGGAGTTGACAAGGGATCAAAGTGGACGAAGAAAAATGCATGAAAATTAATTGAGGAGCTCGATCAATCGCCCAAGAAGAGCTCGATCGATCGAGCAAAGCAGAAAAATTAACCGCCAAAATTTACGAGTGCTCGATCGATCGGCAAGATGAGTTCGATCGATCGGGAGTGGCAGAAATTTAGCGATCGATCGAGAGAAGTGCTTGATCGATTGACAACCGAGTTTTATATTGGAGTCTTGATTTCTTTCATTTTTGCTTGGACTCTAACCTACTAATCAGGCTCCTAACCTCTATAAATCGAGAATATCAGCCTCTTAGACATATATTTTGTGTCGTTTACCACTTTATTCAATTGTGCAAGGACTTGGAGCCCTTAAGGCCAAGATCAAAGTTGTTCTAGTGGAACCTCGGTTGGACGTTTTCTAGCCGGGAAGAGGAGACGTAGGCGATTCATCGCCGAACTTCTATAACAAATATTTTGTGTCGTTTACCACTTTATTTAATTTACGCATTATTTATTTCTTCATGTTGTTTATTTGTAGATTGACATCAAGTCTTCCGCAGCGCAAACTTGACTTTTTGCAAATTCATTTTAAAACGCTAAAGTACCAAGGAACCACATTCACCCCTCCTCTTCGGTTCCAACAAGTGGTATCAGAGCCATTTGATTTTTGTTTTAAATTAAATTTTTTTTATGGCTAATCTAGCAAATGAGTTTGCTCAAGGTCAATCGACCAATCGACCGCCGCTCTTCATGGGAGATAACTACGGATATTGGAAGAATAGAATTTCTCTATATATTCAATCCGTAGATTATGACCTATGGAAGATTATTGTGAAAGGTCCATATATTCCTTTGAAGGAAGTTGGGAGAATGAATGTTCCCAAAGAAATGGACGATTTTACAAGGGCAGATATGATTTTAATTTCTCAAAATGCTAAAGCTATTAATATTTTGCATTGTGCTTTAGATATGAAGGAGTACAACCGGATCTTGATGTGTTCAACCGCAAAGGAAATTTGGGACAAATTGCAAATTTGTCATGAGGGCACAAACCAAGTGAAGGAGACAAAGATAGATCTTTTGCAACTTAAATACGAAACATTTGAGATGGAATCCGGAGAAAACGTTGACTCAATGTTTAATAGGCTCACTCAAATTATCAATGAGCTTACCCAACTTGGAGAAAAGTATCCTCCAAAGCAATATGGAGAAGAGCCCTTAGTGCTCTACCAAAAGAATGGGATGCCAAGAGGACGACCATAATTGAATCCAACAAAGGAGATAGTGCGTCATATGATCTTGACAAACTCCATGGAACCTTAGTGACTCATGAGCTTGAAGTGTCAACCCGGAAGGGATTAAAGGAGGAAGATAGATCCATAAGAAAGGGGATAGCCTTGGTCGGGAGGAAAGAACAATCCGATGATGAAGATGATGAAGAGATGGTCTTGTTCACAAGAAAGTTCAAGAAATTCTACAACAAATACAACAAGCCAAAGACCTCCGGTGCCACCAAACATGATTCCAAACAAGAGGTAACATGTTATAATTGTCAATATAAAGGTATTATGCTAATGAATGTCCTAGGAAGAAGAATGATGATAAAGGGAAGAAGAAAGCTCTAATGGCCACATGGAGTGATAGTGACTCCGATGAAGAAGAAGCAATAAACCTTTGTCTCATGGCCAAAGATGACGCAAATGACAAAGAATATGAAAGCAACGATGAGGTACCATCCTTTGATGAGTTATTAGATTCCTATAATGAGCTTATTGATGTTCTTGGCAAAACAAAGATGAGTAACAAATTGCTCAACTTGAGTTAGCCAAGAGAGATGAAGAAAATTATTCATTGAAAAATGAATTAAGTTCTTTGAAGAATCCTTTTGCAAGTTTAGTGAAAGTAGTTTAAAATTGGAAGAATTGCTTGGCTTGCAACGATATAGTGTCGATAAAGCCGGACTAGGCTTTTCAAGCAAATCTAAAACTTTTTCAAACTTGTTGGCTAAAGCTAAGCATAATTCCCCTACTTGCACTTATTGTGGTAAGGTTGGTCATATAAGAAACAAATAGATTTGTTAAAAATCAATACCAACCAAACAAGAGGTGGAAATGGATTCCAAAGACTTCGATGAAAGCTAACCCGCAAGGATCCAAAAATCAAATGGGTACCAAAGATCCTCCAATTGTTAACTTATTTTGTAGGAACAACAAAGAAATGGAGGATGAAGGCACTAGCACCTCAAGGGAGGAAATCATATTGTGCTCACAATAGAGGAAGCGCGGGGTATATGACCAATGACAAGAACGTACTCTTGTCATCAAAGGTAAATTTATTTTGTGCATTTAAAAGAGCAATGAAAAATTTCATTGGCACAAATTAATTGTGACCAATTAATTATGAAGCTCAATATTTATTGATAGTAAATTGCATTTCCCCTTAGCATATGGATATTTAAATTATTTTAATGCATGATGTATGCTTATCTCTTTATGATAAATATCTTGATATGCCATGAGTCCGTTGAATATGAAATGTGCAATATAATTAAATGTGATTAAGCATGCTTCAATTGTTTAGATGCGCAATCTAGGTTCATACAAAATGGCTTAAGATTTTCATATAATTTTCTTTGTTTCTACGGACTCAATGATTTTTCTCTCATTAACTTATCAAGTGTTTATAATGATGCATTGAGAAATTTAATGTCTATTGGGCATGAGTGCATGAACTTTTAGTAGAACATATGCACACTTTGCACATTTAGAATTCATTGTTGATTGCCTTAAAAGCATGGTTGTCTTCCTCTCAATAATTTAATCTTATGCTTGTTATGGCTATTACATGCTTGACGAGGAACATGTGCTAATTGTTAAATTATGGCTATGGGTCAACATATAATTTTGATACGTTTATTTGAACTTTGTACTTTTTGATTATCACAAAAAGGGGAGAATTTTGTGATAAACCTGTGGCCTAATACATGCATGGTTTGAGAGGGATAGGTATGCATGGTTTGAGGGGAAGAGCTTCTTATGCTTTACTTGGTAAAACTTGTATGTGCTATGCATTTGTTAAGGGGGAGTCTTGTTTACTCATATTTCATGCATATTACATCTTCATGTTTATCATCAAAAAGGGGGAGATTGTTGAGCCTTAAACGCATTGTTGAGTTTAATGCTTAATTTATCTCCGAATTATTTATGAGTTTTGATGATCAACAAAACTTGTGTTTGTTATACTAATGTGTCTACTTGTACATGTTTAGATGGTTGAAAACTGGATTGTTTGAAGGAAACCAATTGTGCAAGGACTGGGCAGGATCGCCCCAGGCGATGATGACCATCGCTCGAGGCGATGGCAACCAATCAAGACTTTGCCACGCTCATCTACTGAAGAGGCGCCGAGGACTGCGCACATGGCGAGATCGCCTGAGGCGATGGCTAGATCACCTGAGGCGATGCCTGGAACGTTTGAGGCGATGGAGACTTCGTTTGAGGTGATGAAAAATTATGATCATGTCAAGCTATGGCATTAATTTTGGTAGACGATCGCCTGAGGCAATCAGCACTTCGCCTGAGGCGATCTGTGCAAGTTCATGACCATTGGAGCACGGCGATGGTGATCGCCCGAGGCGAAGTCCAAGGTGATCTTGGAGTGATTCAAGCCTTAAGTGTAGCAACGGCTAGTAGGACCTTTGGGGGCTTTCTACACTATAAATATGGATGTTTTGGAGCAGTTTGAAGATGAGAAACAAGTCTACAAACTACGAAAGCTTTGCTCAATTAAAGTCATTCTAGCATTGCAAACTTCATACACTTGTGTTGTATTGGAGTTTGTAATTCATTTCTTGTGTGAAAGTTTTTGATTCTTTGTGTTGGTACACGTGAATGTGTTATTTGATTTATTGTAAAACACCGACGCAAGTTAGAAATTGTATAAGACATCGTGCAAGGTTGTGGCTATCCTTGGAGTCCTTAAGGCCAAGAAAACTCGTGAAGAGGATGGGTGACTCGTGAAGAGTTTGTGTGTGGCTATCCTTGGAGCCCTTAAGGCCAAGAAGACTCGTGAAGAGTGTGTTACTCGTGAAGAGTTGTTTACTTGGGAATAGTGTGTTGTGGCTAACTTGGAGCCCTTAAGGCCAAGATCAAAGTTGTTCTAGTAGAACCTCGGTTGGACGTTTTCTAGCCGGGAAGAGGATACGTAGGCGATTCACCGCCGAACTTCTAAAACAAATATTTGTGTCGTTTACCACTTTATTTGATTTACACATTTATTTATTTCTTCATATTGTTTATTTGTCGATTGACATCAAGTCTTCCGCAGCACAAACTCGACTTTTTGCAAATTCATTTTAAAACACTAAAGTATCCAAGGAACCTCATTCACCCCCCCCCCCCCCCCCCCCCCCCCTTCGGTTCCAACAAGTTTACATTACACAAAAAATCATGCAAGAAGAGAAGCTAATTATTGTGCATATCATTATACTCTCTTGTTTGATACACTTTTCCATTTCTTTCATAAGCCAATACATAGGCCAAGCTACAAGCTAATGAAGACCTACTTGATTTGTGTTTGCAAGTGGCTAAGATAGTGGAGTAGAGTGTGCAAGTGAGCTTATACTTGCATTGGTGTACAACTTGAACTATTGTAGGTTTACATTTGTTGGATCTATAATTTGCATATGACATTTGTTTGACAACACACACACGTTAACTACTTTGTTAAGTATGAAATGTTTAGGGATTGAACTTGTTCCACTGTTAACTTTTCACCGCCTTTCATTACTATGCATGTTTTAAAATTGTTGAGGCATTAAAAGTGAGGACAAGTTAATTTGTTATGATGCTATGAGCTAGCAAAAAAATTGTAGTTTTGTCTGATATTACTCGAGGTTGAGTAAAGTTTAAGTATGGGGTATTTTATGTACTAGAAATACACACATCTATTGCACTTAATTATCTACGATTTGGTATGTTTTGATGGATGATTTGATATATATGCTACCTAATCGTATATTTGTGTAATTGTAGGGAAATCCAAGAAATCAAGCTTACAATGGCGAATAATGATCAAACAATGAATTGGAGTTGACAAGGGATCAAAGTAGACCAAGAAAAATGCATGAAAATTAATTGAGGAGATCGATCAATCGCCCAAGAAGAGCTCGATCGATCGAGCAAAGCAGAAAAGTTAACCACCAAAATTTACGAGTGCTCGATCGATCGGCAAGATGAGTTCGATCGATCGGGAGTGGCAGAAATTTGCCGATCGATCGAGAGAAGTGGTCGATCGGTCGACAGCCGAGTTTTGGAAATATTTGAGTCTTGATTTCTTTCCTTTTTGCTTGGACTCTAACCTACTAATCAGGCTCCTAACCTCTATAAATCGAGAATATGAGCCTCTTAGACATATGTTCAGACTATTATTCATAGTGGAGACTTAGAATAAAAATTTACTTTGAAGTTTTGAAGACGGATTGAAGAATTGACACAAAGGCGGGACTGCAACCTCGACGAGTGGCGACTATTCTAGTTTGTCTTAGTTTTTGTTTATGATTTACATACATTGTTTTGTTATTTTTACATTGATTATGAGTAGCTAAACTCATCCTCTTGGTTGAGGAAGAAAAAACCATTGAGATTTAATTTATTCAAGAGATGTTGTTTTGAATTGGTGATTTTTATTGAATATCATATATTTTTTCTTTTATTCATGCCATGATTGTGTTGTTGATTGTTAGATTAGCTACCTAATGATTTTTCATAAAATCTAATGCTAAGTTTGATATCAAATCCGTAATTGTTTGATTAATTGAATTTGCGAAGCAACTAGGATTGATAATTCTCTGTTGTTGATATATGCTCGTCAGAGACTGGTATTCATGATGTGTCTAGTGTAGTGCGCCGCGTTTCATCGGCGTTGGCTTGGAGAAGTCGGCACACATGAATAGGTGCTCATTAGGAATGAGTTCACTGAACGACCATACTCGGAATTCTATAAGTGGTTACCATTTGTCGAGTATAGAATTTCTAGTCATAGTTGTGCACCATTACTCCTCATGACTCGAGGCGTCATTGAGGTCTTGATAGATTGTTGTGTACTTTGATTTAATGACTGGTCACATGTGGGTCATAAAGTTGTTATTTTGGGTATGCATGATGTCAGAGACCTATGATAAACAAGTAATGTCTGTTGGAAGTGACAATACACCTGAATTCATATAACGTGAAACAAATACATAGTTATGGAAATCATAAGGGCCTCGACCAACCAATGCCCTAGATTCAATCGGGACATACTGAGTGAAAAGAATGTACTGCACGCTAACTATGGCTGACAGTTTCTCATACGTTGCTAGTCATATGTATCTAGGTCTTCGTGAAGCGCAGATGCTAGGCGCTACCCAAGATCGGTAGGTTGTTGCTAGAATTATATTTTCGTCACTGTCTATTAAATGAGTTTAATTGACATGGGGCATTCAGGGTAAGCCCAAAGAAGTTGTTTGACTTCTAAAATCGCAAAGGTTGTGATCCTACTGCTATGATACACTTGAGCCTCATTTGGGTTACAATCGACCGGCCGCCGATCTATCGATGAGAATTGAGACTTAAATGTTAAGTGCTCAAATTGAGTGATTAAGAAGGGATGAATTTAATATTTGAATGCTTCTCACTTTAGTGGAGTTTCTATATTTTAAAATGCTTCATCTATAGAGAGTTCTAAAAATAAAATCGTTTGATATATTTATGTCTCATAATTATGTGCATTGGTTGTACATCAAGTTGTTCAATTGGATTAACTTACTTGGATTATGAGTTTATTGTTTTGTGTTGGCTTTTGGACAAGTGGGAGATTGTTAGCATAAATACCCTACAAGTCAAACGTTGGTCCGATGGGCTTTATGGACCCTAGCCCAATTAGCTAGCACATTACCTCCATAAATAAATCATTCCATCTAGGGTTAAAGAGAACTCCATTCAATACACTCTTAGAATAGTCGTCATCACACTAGCACTGGTGTTGGGCTTGTAGATCTGGTCAGGTTGATTGGACTAGAGGAACATCGTCATCAGATTTATTTCGTTGTTATCTGTAATTCCCTTTTCGTGCATATATTAGATTTATGCATGTTATGATATAAGAATCAAGCGCGATCGATCCGTCCTCGGGTTAAATATGTTTATGTTTTATTCCGCTGCGTTTGGATCTGACACTGGGGTACGAAAACCCAACATCAAATACTTTCTGACGATAGTAGATGATCACACTAGATCTACTTGGGTTTTTATGTTGAAAACCAAGTCTGAAGTGTCACAAGTGCTTCCAGTTTTCTGTCAAATGATCCTTACTCAGTTTGGTAAACAAGTAATGTCTGTTGGAAGTGACAATACACCTGAATTCAATCTTCTTGAGTTTTCAAACCAAGGGATCATTCACTATCACTCTTGTGTTGTTCAACCACAACTGAACTCGGTTGTCGAAAGAAAACACTAACTTATTTTGAATGTAGCCCAAGCACTCTTATTTGAGTAAAATATATCGTTGGTGTTTGAAGTGATTGTGTTCTTACATCTATTTATCTTACTAATCGAGTCCCTTCTGTTCTCCTTTTGGACAAGACACCTTTTGAGCTATTATATATGAAGCATCCAATTTACTCCCATCTAAACATATATTTGGGTGCTTGTGTTATGGATCTGCATTGCCTTCATCTCGAAACAAGTTTTCTCCTAGAGCAATAAAATCAGTGTTCTTTGGTTATCCACCGGGTACAAAGGAATAAGTTGCTTGATCTCGAACCAAATGAAATTTCTCGTGATGTAGTAGTGTTCCGTGAAAACATTTTTCCTTTCAAGGATCATTGACATCCAATATACAACAATGACATTGATATATTCATTGATAGAGTCTTGCCTACTAACGTGTTTCCAGTAACAAAACCAAGTGATTCCTCTATGTCAATAACTCCTATCTATATCTTAGTACACATCTACTAAGCGAAGTCATCTTCATGATTATCATTGTTACATGATAGAATCTAAATCACCTTGTTCAACTGATCATCATTTAACCTCAGTGCTTGATTCATCCAAACTTTCATCATCCTGTCGTGCTTTTGTGCACAATGTTTTTTCAGTTATTGAACTCAATTCTTTAATCAAGTTGTTATACCATAACGGAAACAACCTATGATTGAGGAGATATATATGTATTTACCCAGGGGTACATTGCCACTTAATGTTGTATGTAAGTTACACAAGTTATTGTATGGACTTAAACAGACATCTTGACAATGGTTCTCAAAATTTTCTTCTATTTATTGAGTATTGGTTTTTAAAATCTCACGCTTGCGCGGGCCTGGGCTCGGGGCGTGACAATTTTTCTTGGTCTTCTATTTATGTAGAGGACATTATCATAGCCACTAGATGACAACCCACTAATTTGAAGGTGTTGCTCAATGAAAAATTTCGTTTGAAGGATTTGGGTGACTTGAGATATTTCCCCGGAATAGAGATTGCAAGTCCCCACACCTGGAATTTCAATTTGTCGATGACATTATGCACTAAAGTTAGTGATTGATGCTGCTGGGCTTCTTGATTCTAAGTCAATGACTACACCTACGGATGCTAACACCAGGTTGAATCTAGATGATGGAGACTTATTATCAGATCCTTGATCGCTATTATTTTAAACAGTATTTTCGAGTATAGCGATTGCATACTGCAAGTGTACGGTGTCAAGTTTTAGTATAATGATTTTAAAAGTATGAGTGTCGAACCCATGAGGACTAGGAAATAAAAACCAAACTACACTAGTTTAACTATATTTAGTCTACAATAACTGATTGTGATTAATTAACTAAATTGACTAATGAACTCAAGATCAACCCAAACACACAAGAACGAATAAGAATATAATCAACAGAGACAATTATCAAGACTTTCATTCACCCATGCAATCCCCCACAATTCGCCTATAGTTAAGAATTAAATAATTACGTTCTAAGGTGACGAGTTTTCCTAAAGCACTTTTATACCTAGGTCCGGTTACAACAAGTTTAATACTAAGATGCAACAAGGCAATGATCGTGCACTTATTTAACACTCAATATTGTATGACGATATATGAAACTCCTAGCTTTCGATTACTAGATATCTATAGCTATCACACATGTATTTGACTTCATCTCTCGATAACAGTCTGAAATCCACGGTTTAATTTACTATATCGTATCGCAATCTCCTATGGTCAATTCAATTGCAATAAATAATCAATCAATGATATTAATCCATTGACAGCATGAGCACAACAAATTAAACTCAAAGAAATTGTAAGAATCAATCAAAACTTAATTAAAATTGTGGGTTCAAAACATGGGATCCTTTAAGTCTTGATAACAAAACTTAGCCTAGAAACATATTCAAAATCAAATGCAAAATTGTGTTTTTCAACATAAAAAGCATAAAGAAATTAAATAGAAACAAACAAAGTTTAGAAATACGAAAATAACGAGAGGCTTTGACTCCTTGCGTTGCTTCGTCGTCCCGTCTCTTCCGATGCATCTTCTCTTCAATGGTTATGGTGTATTGTTGGTTGGTGATGAAGGTGAGTGATGGTTGAGTGTTGTTGGTCAATTATGAGCCAAGAGTCCCTCAATTTCGTCTTGAAATCTTCTATATATTGTGTTGGAAAAGTCTTCCATTCTTTGGACACAAAATGGCTTGAAAAGGAACAAAATCTCGATTTTTTCGGGTTTGGCGATCGATCATCGTCAGTTGCCGATCGATCGGCAAAACATTTTGTTTTTATTTTTCAAAATTTTCGACGCGGCGATCGATCGCTGGTTTTAACCAATCGATCGCGAATGTGCACTTTTTGGTGGCGATCGATTGCCTGATATTACCGATCGATCGCTGCGACTGATTTTCAACATTTTGCACTTTCGTCCCTCCTTTTCCGTATATGCTCGGTTTGGTCTTTTTTTAATCATTTTAAGCCTATTTCCTCCACTTTTATGCATTTGGACCTAGATTCCTAAATATATAAATATATACCAAAAAGCGTAATATTTTCCAGGAATCACTACAAAAACGCCCCTAATCTTATATCAAATTAAATGTAAAAAGCACACTTATCAATCCTTCTCCATACAGTAGGTTGATTGGGAGGTTGTTGTATTTGACCATTACACATCCAGACTTGGCTTACTCCGTCAACAAATTAAGTCAATTTGTGTCTGCACTGCGGACTCCGCATATGGAAGATGAAGGTTTTGTCCTTAAATATGTCAAAGAAAAGATAGTCAGAGTTTATTTTACAATGCCACATCTGATCTCAAACATATTTTTTTTATTCAGATTGGAGAGCTTGTTTAGACACCTGTCGTTCTGTTGTGTATTTATTGGTGATCCATGATTTCTTGGAAATCAAAGAAGCAGCAAACCATTTCTCATATGCAGAAGCAAAATATTAGTCCATGGCAGTTGCTACATGTGAAGTTGTATGGCTTTTATCTCTTTTAAGGATTTATCGGTTTACTTTGAAGCACCGGAAATCTTGTTTGTGATAGCCAAGGGGCCATACACATAGATTATAATAAGGTCTTTCATGAAACTATCAAGCACATTGAGATATGTTGCCATCTAATGGGTGAAAATGTTCAAGCAGGAGTCATCGAACTCATGCATGCTGTTTCGCATTTGAAGCTAGCAGATGGGGAATATCAGAGAATCGAAGATATTTTTACTTGTATTTGATTGCTAAAATATATAGCTGTTGATTTAATCACTGTAGTTTTAGTTTCATATTTTCGATTACAGAATAACAAATTTGTAATCTTCTCATTCAATTCCATAAACTGAATTCTTTCTTCCAATTCTAATAGGTTAGGTGGATTAATACAAGTATTACATCCTATCTTATAAAATATATTATATATTTATTTACATAAATAAAATGAAATTGTGATTTGGGAATTCAAGCAGACAATGTAATAACCATACCACTCAACCAAATGGTAGAGCAATGGATTTTTCCCGAACCAGAATTTTATAAAAAATTGTGAGACTGAAACATCATTTGCATCATCAGATATAAAGTGATCATCCAAGAAACAAAAAACAGAGATTGTGATTCCATCAACAGTCTCTGTTTTCATACAATAAATCAGCAGAATGTACGGCAAGTGATGCCGAATCATGGTTTCACTAACGTTTCGAAGACATAATCAATCACCTTTTCCACTTGAACATCCCATGCCACTGATACTGGGGAGATTTCCGACCAAGGGTTGCTCGAATTCCATCTGCATCATATCGTTTGAACACAGCTAGATCATTGAAGTGATACCTACATAAAATATTACTTGCGTATATGTTTTGCAAAATGTTGGAAACATACTTTTTTAATCCTTGATCCATCAGCGTGTGCCCCACGCAAATGCCTTGAGTCTCAACCCTCACAACTCCCTTCTTGAAGGTGAAAAGATCGGGCCTCACTAATGCCACGAAGCTCACAGGATCGTGTAGGAAGATTCCTGGATTAAGTAGAATGCAAGAATGATGTGGTTATATATACTAAACACGAAACAAAGATATAGATTTAAGCGCTCGCCACTGCACCGAAATCTATAGATGGTTGTCACAAAGCAAATAAAAGTATTTTTAATCATATTGCAGCTCAAACACAATTGTTATATGTATAAGGAAAACTGTCGCTTGCAACAACAAATTAGGAATCAAGAATGATTCGTCTAATTGATTCGAGTATGAGAATACTACCACAGAAACTATCAGATTTGACATGCCAGTCTCGATAAAATTTGCACATATCACAGATCAATTGTGCATGTCTGCCTTTTGACTGCCTTAGTTTATCAAGGTCCACGTCTGGAAAAGATGAATTGTTGAATTGAAAAAATGTTATAAAATGAAACTACTTGAATGACAGAAGCTCAAACGTTTTTTGGTTCAAAAACCTGTCAATTTTACTTGTGTCGTTATATTGATACCAACAACATCAATATTTGCACCAGAAGTGAACACAATATCTGCAGCTTCTGGGTCACCATAGATCTGCAACTCGAGCAAATTCATTGTAAGTGGCCTGGTATTAATGCAAATCCTAAGCTAAATCACCAACTATAGAAAGTCGTGAATCTTTCACAACCTACAAATGAACAGAGAGTTATAGCGACGAAGAAAAAGTGTAGAGCTATGTATTTCATACATTTGCTTCAGCAGCAGGATTGACGTTTCCCAATGCAAAGAAAGCTCCTCCAAGTATTACCACTCTCTTCACCTTGCTTGCAAAGGATGAGTCTCTCTTAACCGCCTAAATCAAGAACCATAGATGAATCACAAATGTCTAAAAACTGCAAGAACAAAATTTAACAACAAATGACTTACAAGAGCAATATTTGTCAGAGGTCCCAATGCGAGTATAGAAACTTCACCCGGGTATTTGGAAACTTCTTCAACCAGAAATTCGGATGCTGATTTCTCAGATTTCTTTGATTTGGGAAGAGGGATAGAGATGTTCCCTAATCCATCTGAACCATGAACAAAGTCGGCAATACGCGGCTCTCCTCTCTATATAAGCATAAATTATAGTCAGGGCAAGTTATACACAATACAAAAAAAAAATGCATATATAGTCATCTTTCACATCTCCCAGTTCATTTTGCCTAAGTTTAACACCGCTCAAATATAGAATGCATACTCAAATACTCCATAAGTGGCAGGATTTATTACAACATACAAAAAGAATCATTGTAGTTTACAACTCAATCATTGCAATAAAATGATGGTTCGCTATGGAACTAAATTGTTTTTACCTTCAAGGGTTCAGGATTACCCTCTGCTACAGGAACATCAGGACAGCCAGCAATCTCACACTATCCTTTTGCATATTAACATAGTATTGATCATGAATATGTCTCGAGAACAAGAACAAGAACGTGAGATGGTTATCTACAAGCAAGACAATATAACAAAGTAAAGAAAAACAATACCAGAAGCAAGGCATTGCGTGTCGCATCTGCTGTGCTAACATTGCCAAATATTGATGTTAATCCTAATATCTCTAAATCAGGTGTCTGAAACGCCATCAATATTGCCATGCTATCATCTGTATACAAGCAAAAAAGCATCCCATATTTCAAAAAAGCTGGAACCAGCAAAGAAAATAGAAACAAAAGTTTCAAAAAAGTGACCAATTTGATACACAATATAAACAAATAATCTTCCTTCTCTCGGTAACCTCTTTACTTAAACACTACTATTACTAATTAAATTGGTTAAATAAATCAGGATCTCGTATCAGACTAAACCTTAAACTCCCAGAAAACATTATAAACAAGTCAACGGCAGTCCAATTAACCACCAGTAAAGTAAAATTACCGAGTAAAGAAATGAGCCCAATGTACAAAAAACACGCATAGTCTTACCGATCCCGGGATCTGTATCTATAATTACTTTTTCACGAATTTTCGCAAACGACTCCTTGGGTTCCACCAGGCCATAAACTCCATCACGCTGAACAATCGACATCGCCACTTTTCTCCCTGAAAATATTCCACCAAAAGATCAAGCCTTTAAAAGGCGCTCCCAAAAACTGAAATCAAATTAATAAAAATAAATTGATAGTATCTAATACACACACACATATAATTAAAGGGAAAAGAAGCAAATAATATATTTACTCAAGTATAGGATAAAATGTTCAATAATTCTAACGCCGCCACGGCTCTAAATGATTTAATCAACAACCCTTGTTGCTTGTGGGAATCTACTCCCTGTTCTAATTTTGTTCTTCTAGGAATACACGGAATCATGTGAATAATGCCTTTGAGTGTATCTCATTACTTGATACACCTGCATATATACATATATATTAGCTGTATTAAAAATAAAATTAATTTTAGACGTAAAAAAACAAATTAATTAATGAATTAAATAGAGTTTTTAATTGCAGCAATGCTGAAAAAAAAGGTGGAATCTTGACGTGAGCAGCATTATCATGTCTATTTCACGATTTGTTCTTTGGTACTCATAGGGGATGGGGATAGATCCAATCATATCATTCAATATAGGATTATACCACATATTGTGTTCTTGGAACTATCATATTGAATACTACCCTATGCGGTAACCAAGAATATTTATTTTTCATGTATTTAATTTTTATTTAGTAAAACTTTTGATTTTTAATGTGATATGCTGAATATTTAAGTATTATTTTATGTAACATATTTTTTTATTATGATAAAGTCGAGGATAAAAAAAAACGAAAACAATTATTTCAATCAAGTTATTGGAAAAAATTTACAAATAACCTTGGCCAACTTCCCAACGAGCCTTTGCACAATGGTATGTTATACCAATATTTATTGAGGTCTCGTGTTCGAAACACCTCTTTTCAATATAAATAAATTTTGAGCAAACATTGTTCAAGTTTTATCTTAAAAAGTGTACGAGGCCAACCTTATGATTACCTTCAAGATATATGTAAACTCATTTGTATTTCAATGGGCTCAATAGAGTAAGGTGTAGATACAATCTACATGGACCAGGTAAATGGGTTTCCGTTCCATCAAATTCAGGTTTTGTTGTGTGGACATAATAAAAGAAATGGGTGGGTCGTTCATCTGGGCAAACCTGACCCGAATCCTAAATTTCAAAATAGGTTTTTGGAGGAATTGGTTTTCTCGACTCTTTACAAACCTCCCCATAACTTCTCCTATATGTGGGAGAGGAAACCCACAATTTTTAGTGAAAGAACTCACTACATTGCAAGAAAATAAATGTAGTTTCACCAACCAATTATCAATATTATTTGTTCTAAGTAGTTTTTGGATTGTGAAATCATAATACAAGTACTTATTATTGTATTTGATTATGAGTGCAACGTAAACGGTTCAAAATAATAACGTGAATTCAACTCGTTATTGAATCAGACAAATGACTTACTATTGTAGATTTCCACATAAAATATTTATTGGATTCCTTCATGTTGAATTCGAATTTGATGTATTCAGATCAGGTCAAAATTTGGATAAAAGAAGATACTATTTTGATACAACGTCGGCCGTATTAAATATGAAAAAGAAAATAAAAAATATAATATTTTTCAAGCATAAATATTAATTTTAGTCTATTAGAAATAGAAAAAGGTATGCAAGAATCATATCGAGACTACGTAAGACTAGATTTTCTCTAATTTGAGGAATTGCTTATATTAATACAACATTAATTATAAAGTTTTTTATGATATAGCTTATTCAAGTTAAGACGGATCATCCGATTCAATATTTAGAATAAGTTAGAATAAATACATATATATAGTAATAAGTTGATATATTTAACTGGCTTAATTGATAGTTTGTAATCGTTAAATTAATATTTATAGTTCGTTTTGTTCGAGTAAAGGTAAAATCGGAGAAATTGAGTGAAAACGGTAGCAAAATAAATATATTCGGATATGTTGGGTATATCATATCGGTGTCGCGCGCTGCAAGGAGAATTTTTTACATGTAGGAATCATGCACAGACATCAAATGAGACAACCGTGTGGCCAAATCTTGGCAATTCCAATCCCGAAGATAAAGAAACAATCGCTGCAGTCTTATCAATTTCTCCAACTTGAATTTCGAAAATTTGGTGGGCAAGAAAAAAAAACTATATATATATATATATATCTTTACTAATATATATATATATATATATATATATATTATAATGCAAGAGGGGCTTATACTACATTTGGTCCAACTTGACTACACCAAACTAAAATTACATATCTAACCCGGTTATTCAATCTAAAGCCTTAAACCAAAAGGGGTCAAAAAAGAATTTCAAATTCCAATTGACCTATTAACTTCCCATTTTCTCTATTTACATCGTGTATGTAAGTTATCTACGTCCTTCCAATGAAATTCCATTTTCTGGCCTTCTCTCTGGGTCGCTGCCATTTCACATTTCCAATCACTTCCCCGTTTCTCATTTTCTTCATGTGCATCAATATTTATCATCCCTTTTCTCAAGCTCATATTTTTTCTTCAACCAAAAAACTTCCTATGGTAAAAAATTATTTCAAAATCGAGGCCGGTAAAGGGGAACAGTTTTTTTAGATTTGTAATTTGGTGTTTCTCCATGTAACCTCTCCATCTTAATGATAACTCCTCGGCAACTACATTTCTTCTATCAAGTTTTAATTTTCACTAATTCAAAATCTTGGAATTTTTTTTTGGTTTAGGTACACCGCAAACTGATTTTGGTTATAAGGTATCATTTTCATACTTAGTTTCATTGTCTGACATGTAGGGTTTATTATTTCAGAGTTCGTGTATGGGGAGATGTGAAATCGTCAGAGAATTCCGTGTCTTTGTCAGAGTACGTCGCCTACGGTTGCTGGCCGGATGATGATGATGAGTCGAATGATGGAGTCACGAAGAGTGTTGTATCACCAGATCTAGAGGTGAGAATCTGGAATTTGAAGATGGTACATAGTTTTTCGAGGAGTTCGTGTTGTTCGTTTCTCGAGTATATAACATAACATATGGTTTGAAATTTGGAGTTGAACCCTTTGTTTTTTGAACTCTCAGGATTTCTTTGATTTGCAATGCAAGGCTTGGAAACAGATATTTCCATGGCGATCGATTGCAATTTGATTCTAAATGTTGCTTCTTTTAGTACATGAATGAATTCTGTTTCTACTCAATTTTACGTTGATTATTGATTTTTTTTACTTTATTTTTTACTATTTTCTTATTTGTTTTCCGTGGTTTTAAGACCAGCAGGATGCAATTGACTCAAATGAGCGAGAATTGTGGAGAAAGTGAAATTTTGTATAAGATACGATTTTTGCACTTTCTATTTAGAAAGAATTATATTGTTTTAAAATTTAATGTTCGTGAACTTATTTTGTTAACAATTGTTTAAAATACAATTTGTGAACTATTCTGTTGCATAATTTTGAGTGTGCCAAGTTTATTCATAACTTGATATGTGTACGTTAATGCACTATTTAACCTCTATAATATTAACAAGACGAGGAAGGAGCAGGCGGCAGAAAATGGATTTGATGCAATTTATTATGATAGATTCCCCTTTGAGACAGTATGCATTACTTCTGTGATACCCGGGAATTAATGATGTTAATCCCGGTGTGGTAATGATCCTTAATGGATTTTAATTGTGGCAATTATGAAAATAATTATGGTATTGGGACACCCGAGGATGTTAAATCGGGTATTTGGGATCGTTGGATCCATATGTTGAGATTGTATTCTCATCGTGGTGAAAAACCTTGAAATTGGGTTTTTGGTGGTATCTGGGGTCCGGGTTACTTTGTATTGGGGATGGTATTGGAAATTGAGATTGAAGAGATAATTATTGAAATCAGATGATTTTAATGAGTAATGATGTATTTGCGACTTGAGATTTTGGAGTTTTGGTACTATATATACCAAATGGACTCGGTGTTCAAACATTTGTTTCTTCTCCTCTCTCTCTCCCCTCTCTCTGTAAGGACCCCAAGCCCTTAATCCTTGATTAGTGTATTAACCACTATGTGTGGCACATGCTTTCAATAAAAGTCAATCGGGAAGCTCAGATGATACTTTATCATTGCATGGCAATTACAAAAAAAAATTCCTTTAACACTCAATGTTATAAGGTCATCAGTCTAACAACGAAATAGACTCACAAAGTTCGCCCAATATCATCCCTTTTTGCCACTTTTCACATTGTGGACTTTTATAAAAATTTGGGCAGAGTCTCCCCATAAATAGAGCTATCCCGAAATAGAAGCACAACACATAACATAATTCCCGGCCAGGGAAAACATAATACTCATCAGAAAGCAGTAATACCAAGTAAATTCCCAGCCAGGGAAGACACCACACATATGACGACATAAATGGGTCTCAACACCCACATAATACACTAACGACTCTCATATCATTAGCAATTCTACCACAATTGCATGCAACATGTAATGAAAGAGAGGAAGGCTCATGCCTTTATATACAACCCATATACAAGAATGTCCGTGCTCACATGCGAGCATCATAAATGTGTATATAAACCTCGGGTGTATATAAGTACTCTATACGATACCGTGCTCCATCAAGCCCTGGTACCACGATCCTGTGAGTACATCCAATCAACAGCTCGAGCTCAGCTCCACAGCCATCGATGCACCTGTTCACCTGCCCCAACAGAGACAGCCCCCAACGGGGTGAGCATACCAATACACAAATCTCATAATCACAATAATGAAATTCATAATTTACAACACAAGTAAATATTAATGAATTTTAAATGATACTCCCTGGATGGCAACATCCTCATCCGGGATTCCGTGTACTGTCCCTGTTCTCACAATCATCAAACTCATCAAATCTCATAAATCAGTAAATCAACACATTGTTTAACCCATTGCATGCCTAGTTCTCGAATATCAATAATTATGATTCCAAGTTCATCATTCATGCAAAAGTAGATATCTCAATATCTAACACTGATTTCATAGCCTCGCTATTAATCATAAATAAATTAAATGCCTAGCATTTATTTTACCAATTTTCCATTATACCTAGACATCTCAAATGTCTTATAATGAAAACATGATCCCACGATCATTCTCAGGCATCTCAAATGCCCAGGCATCTCAAATGCCCTACAATAGTCATATACATCAGGTACCCCATATAACTTATGAGAGTTACACTACTCTAGTGTCACGTGCGCCCCTGACGGCGATATCAAGATTAGGTCGCTTCATAGCTTCTCAACACATATAAATAATCCTCATGCAACACATATAAATAATCCTCGTGCACGATTATTCAATAAAATCAAACTACATTATGCATTCACAAATGCTCTAATATGTAGTAATGCTCGTACGTCGCACGTACCTTAAATCTCCGAAGTCCGAGCC
This sequence comes from Haberlea rhodopensis, assembly GCA_907163345.1. Lineage (NCBI taxonomy): Eukaryota > Viridiplantae > Streptophyta > Magnoliopsida > Lamiales > Gesneriaceae > Haberlea > Haberlea rhodopensis. The sequence goes on from CAJQUN010001005.1 coordinate 104,303, forward strand.
AAACCTTGCTCGAGTTCCATGCCCCGAGGAATGATGTGCTAACACGATAAATAATTCACAATTATTTACGAACATGCAACCCATGCTCAAGCACACCCATATCCCTCAAAATATTGTCAACACACGACAATTAACCTTTTAAAAGACCCGGGGCAGGGTACATACAGGGAGGGAAATAAATGAGACAATATCGAAATTTGTTCAAGAATACCCTACAAAAATCGAACCCGAATCTCACAATTTCGAACCCAATTAAATACCATAATTCATCTAAAATGTGAATTAAGCTATCCAAGCAAGAATCAACACCCCTTGCCAAAAACCTTCAATTTTCGAACTTAACCCCCTTAAATTCGAACCCAAACAAACCCTTAAATTCGAACCCTTATTATTCATCAAATTCGAACACAATAATGGCAGGGAAATACACGAAAATGACGAAAAAGGGGTAAGGGAGGTTACCCAATCGAAAATCGGAAGAAATCGGACCAAAATCGAAGAACCCTAGAAATTGGGGATCGGCGCACTTCTGTAAAATTCGACTTCAAATCGCGATGAAACTTCAAATTGACGGAGGGGAAATGAGCGCCTGGACGAGACGAAGCCGTGGGTAGGTCGGACGCGCCAGGACGGCGGCGGGCGAAGCGCCGGAAGTCGCGGGGGTGCAGGGGGCGACGGGAATCGCATGCGGGGAGAGAGAGAGAGGAATTTGGGGCTGAAATTGATATTATTTCTAAAATTTTGGGTTTAAATGGTATTTATAGCAAAAATACCCCGAAAAATTAATAGCCCCACAAATACATCATGATTCCTTAAAAATCATCTGTTTTCAAAAACTCTCTCTCTAACTCCAAAACCCCCTACCGGTGCTCACACAGCACCCGAGATCCCGAGACACATCAAAAACCCAACTCTTAGGTTTTACACCGTAATGTGAATACAATCTCAACCTCTGGATCCAACGATCCCAACTACCCAATTAAACGAGTCCAACTCCTCGATTAAATTCCAAATCGCCACGTAAAACCACTTTAGGGATTATTAACACTACGGGATTAACACCTATAATCCCTGGTCATCACAATATCCCCCACTAAAAGAATTTCGTCCTCGAAATTAGCACTGGTGTATCACATAACACCCAGGCTACACAACAACATGAAGCCAGAATCTCGATTCTTGACCATATCAGAATCGTATAAATAAACGCAAGGGTACCTACCTCGCACCAACTCTGAAACAAGGCGACTTACCAATACCAACATATCACCCAAGAGGTAAAACGTACCGCGATGCGGGTCATCCCAAAAGTCAGTCCCTCATGACTGCAACACAACCGATACTTACGACTGTAGATCGGACAGTCACCTTAGTTCTAACACGACTAGTAAGAACGCAACCTGAATGACACCTCAACCGTGAAAAACGTCGACCTCGTGTCAAACTCTGGAGTGGAATAGACTTCCAAATCCATCATAACGTCAAAGAGCGTCAGCACAGCTCAACGCTAATAATCCAAAAGCAGTTAGTCAACTGAAACTGTAAGGATTCGAATCGCTCCTGATTCTATCGTAGATATCATTCCATGACATCTCTATCAAGACTCACGATGTCTAACATACATCGTTACGAGGAAAACACTAGCATTTCACGGTATATCCATACCAGACCTGGTCCCCACTAAACAGACCACCTCCATCCAAGGAGCAGTTGCATCCTCTGCAACTCGAATCGGGCAACTCACGGCCACCGATCCACACAAAAGACATCTCACAAGATGTTCACCTCCGGATATCCCAAGAGCCACATCCTGGTCAAAATAAACAATCGAGACTCCACAGAGTTTCAATTTCTGAAAGGACATGCAATAAACCCATTGCATCCTCATCACTTGGGTCGTCCGCGACACCCGACAAATCCAAAAAAGATTCCTGCCATCCCTTGATAATCCTAGGATTTAACAATCCAAACTTGGGAAGGCTATCGAAAACTCGAAAGAAAATACCAACAAGGAAATACCTTAACCCACACAAGATAATTCCTCCTCAAGGGAAGTCAACTAACTTCACGATTATTCCTCATAATCATCGTGCCATGTAGATTTCCAATTTCAAGGTTTTCCATATCTCTCATCAGAGATTTAACCATCCTAAAAAAAATAGCATAACTCTATGCTAGACAAAAGGAAATCAATAACTGGCATCCGTATACTCATCGGTATACCTGCCTAAGCACGAACACCTCATGCATACTCAATGCACTATGCTCGGGTATCTGCAACATACACCTAAGCCCCAAACACAACCGTCAATTCTAAGTCATTCCCATCCAATGGAGAATGAAAATCGACGATTAATAACACGGCGTGATTCTCAAAATCAACACCACATGCACCAACTTACCGAATCTTTCAAGATTCCCAAATAGGTATAATACTACCTCCTTCCTCACAAGGGAAGTGCCATCGAACTCGAGATCCACTAGTCTCGAACCACCGTTCGGAAAACTGGATACAATAACACCCATTGTATCCCAAATACACTGTTTCCCTTAGATTGAGTCAATAACGACTTGATGACTCTCTTGTTGGTACTCCAACATCATGAGCTGTCCCAGACAAGTCTCACCAAGATTAAACATAAACGTATACACGTTTCAGTGAGGCATGCACAACCTCAGCCTCAACCTCAAATGACATGGTGACTACTAGAGTCCACCACAAACCCCATCGTATCACCTTACGATTTGTCAAACTTGGTTCCAACGAGCAGTATGACGGTTCTAGCAAGCCCATCATGGTGCTACACACACGCGGCAAACAACCTAGTCTCTGCCTCTTTAGGTTTACCTCAAACCTACCAACAAGACGGACGTTTCCGTACGGCACACCATACCGTGGGAAGAAAATCAATAAAGTAGTGGGTCTGCACCCAACGTTCCTCTAATGCCGATACACCCTGGACACTCCAATGTCCCTATGTACGTAACAAAACCTGATCCTACTCCCTTAGGACCCATCCAACACCCTCAAGGGTGGTGTGACCATGTCCACCACATGTCACATCGACAGAAAGCGAGTAATTTCCTCCATGATTACTCCTGTCGTCAAATCACATGGCGAAAAGCCATTCCAACGAGCATACCTCAAGGGTATCACCACTCGTAATATGATCACCCCAAACGTAAGCTGCGGTACAATCACATATACAGCGCAACCATCCATTCCTCGAGCAACCCGCTCGGTATAAGAGTCACGTCAATCGGTGCCGCACACACCACCTTGTGCTCGGTACTGGCACCCAAGGCATACCACTGAATACGTATACTCAACGCATCGATCATCGTAACGATGATGCATGTCTAAGACATCTCCTACACCATCGTCATCGTCATCCCGTGACGATACATGCCAACTCATGGCATCTAAGGCATTGTCAACTAGTGACGATACATGTCATCCACCATCATGCTAGTAAAATAGGCATAATAAAACATGTATATCTACGCATGCCAGCTGCAATAAAGCTAACAGAATAGCAATATCTCATTACTCATCGCTAACAATATAGCGGTATATCTGTCTCCGTCGCTCAATAATAGTGTGTAATCAGCACCCATCGCTCGAAGGTGGCAAAATCCTGTGCTGAGTACATAGCGGCACAATCCCTCGCTATAGAATCGACGGCATGATACCTCGTCATATAATAAGTGGCATGAAACCTCGCTATACACCTGAGCATGAATCATCGTCCACATAATAGCGAAAATAGGCATCGCTATCAGTACCCGGCGGTATAAACCATCGCCAATCAATATAGCGGAATGAACCATCGCTATCAATACATCTGGCGGAATGAACCATCGCCAATCAATATAGCGGAATGAACCATCGCTATCAATACACCTGGCGGAATGAACCATCGCCAATCAATATAGCGGAATGAACCATCGCTATCAATATAAATCGACACAGCGGGACACATCACCGCTATCATCCGTGTCATCACAATGAAATGAATATAATCGACACAACGGGACACATCACCGCTATCATCCGTGTCATCACAAAGGAATGACTATAATCGACACAGCGGGACACATCACCGCTATCATCCGTGTCATCACAATGGAATGAATAAAATCGACACAGCGGGACACATCACCGCTATCATCCGTGTCATCACAATGGAATGAATATAATCGACACAGTGGGACACATCACCGCTATCATCCGTGTCATCACAATGGAATGAATATAATCGACACAGCGGGACACATCACCGCTATCATCCGTGTCATCACAAAGGAATGAATCATCATCCTCGACACATCGGAATACATCACCGCTATCATCCGTGTCATCACAAAGGAATGAATCATCATCCTAACAAGCGGCATCTCATCCTCGCTTCTTCATACAAGCGGTATCTCATCCTCGCTTCGTATGGTATACCCCGCCTCAATGTGCAAGCGAGCCTCCCCCCTCCCGCTCCACATTTAGCGGTATAAACATAAGTATAAAAATTCTCACTGTGATAAGTAAGACTCCTGGAATGTATAATCATCATTCCTTTTTATACTCCATATTTCCTGTAACCTGCAACCATCATGGTTAGCAACAATAGCCATATACGCTATGCATCACACATCCAATGCATATTTGCAACCACTTGCAAGTCAATACGTATACCAAGACATGTTACCTCGGAAATATCCCTTTACCTGATTCTCTCACAATAATCAGATTCCTTGGCACGTAACATACGGAGTGCCAGACATTACCACTAATGTCATCATATCGCGTCGCACACGATTCCTGCAATCACACTGATTAGCAACACCACTTTTCATATCAGAAAAAGCACATAAACAACTAGTTGTGTCATACAACATTAATGCCATCATGCATAAGTATGTGCTATCAATAACTTCTTAGGCCCTTAACAGCCCCAATGAGCAACCACTGCTCTGATACCACTAATGTAAGGACCCCAAGCCCTTAATCCTTGATTAGTGTATTAACCACTATGTGTGGCACATGCTTTCAATAAAAGTCAATCGGGAAGCTCAGATGATACTTTATCATTGCATGGCAATTACAAAAAAAAATTCCTTTAACACTCAATGTTATAAGGTCATCAGTTTAACAACGAAATAGACTCACAAAGTTCGCCCAATATCATCCCTTTTTGCCACTTTTCACATTGTGGACTTTTATAAAAATTTGGGCAGAGTCTCCCCATAAATAGAGCTATCCCGAAATAGAAGCACAACACATAACATAATTCCCGGCCAGGGAAAACATAATACTCATCAGAAAGCAGTAATACCAAGTAAATTCCCAGCCAGGGAAGACACCACACATATGACGACATAAATGGGTCTCAACACCCACATAATACACTAACGACTCTCATATCATTAGCAATTCTACCACAATTGCATGCAACATGTAATGAAAGAGAGGAAGGCTCATGCCTTTATATACAACCCATATACAAGAATGTCCGTGCTCACATGCGAGCATCATAAATGTGTATATAAACCTCGGGTGTATATAAGTACTCTATACGATACCGTGCTCCATCAAGCCCTGGTACCACGATCCTGTGAGTACATCCAATCAACAGCTCGAGCTCAGCTCCACAGCCATCGATGCACCTGTTCACCTGCCCCAACAGAGACAGCCCCCAACAGGGTGAGCATACCAATACACAAAATCTCATAATCACAATAATGAAATTCATAATTTACAACACAAGTAAATATTAATGAATTTTAAATGATACTCCCTGGATGGCAACATCCTCATCCGGGATTCCGTGTACTGTCCCTGTTCTCACAATCATCAAACTCATCAAATCTCATAAATCAGTAAATCAACACATTGATTTAACCCATTGCATGCCTAGTTCTCGAATATCAATAATTATGATTCCAAGTTCATCATTCATGCAAAAGTAGATATCTCAATATCTAACACTGATTTCATAGCCTCGCTATTAATCATAAATAAATTAAATGCCTAGCATTTATTTTACCAATTTTCCATTATACCTAGACATCTCAAATGTCTTATAATGAAAACATGATCCCACGATCATTCTCAGGCATCTCAAATGCCCAGGCATCTCAAATGCCCTACAATAGTCATATACATCAGGTACCCCATATAACTTATGAGAGTTACACTACTCTAGTGTCACGTGCGCCCCTGACGGCGATATCAAGATTAGGTCGCTTCATAGCTTCTCAACACATATAAATAATCCTCATGCAACACATATAAATAATCCTCGTGCACGATTATTCAATAAAATCAAACTACATTATGCATTCACAAATGCTCTAATATGTAGTAATGCTCGTACGTCGCACGTACCTTAAATCTCCGAAGTCCGAGCCAAACCTTGCTCGAGTTCCATGCCCCGAGGAATGATGTGCTAACACGATAAATAATTCACAATTATTTACGAACATGCAACCCATGCTCAAGCACACCCATATCCCTCAAAATATTGTCAACAGACGACAATTAACCTTTTAAAAGACCCGGGGCAGGGTACATACAGGGAGGGAAATAAATGAGACAATATCGAAATTTGTTCAAGAATACCCTACAAAAATCGAACCCGAATCTCATAATTTCGAACCCAATTAAATACCATAATTCATCTAAAATGTGAATTAAGCTATCCAAGCAAGAATCAACACCCCTTGCCAAAAACCTTCAATTTTCGAACTTAACCCCCTTAAATTCGAACCCAAACAAACCCTTAAATTCGAACCCTTATTATTCATCAAATTCGAACACAATAATGGCAGGGAAATACACAAAAATGACGAAAAAGGGGTATGGGAGGTTACCCAATCGAAAATCGGAAGAAATCGGACCAAAATCGAAGAACCCTAGAAATTGGGGATCGGCGCACTTCTGTAAAATTCGACTTCAAATCGCGATGAAACTTCAAATTGACGGAGGGGAAATGAGCGCCTGGACGAGACGAAGCCGTGGGTAGGTCGGACGCGCCGGACGGCGGCGGGCGAAGCGCCGGAAGTCGCGGGGGTGCAGGGGGCGACGGGAATCGCATGCGGGGAGAGAGAGAGAGGAATTTGGGGCTGAAATTGATATTATTTCTAAAATTTTGGGTTTAAAGTATTTATAGCAAAAATACCCCGAAAAATTAATAGCCCCACAAATACATCATGATTCCTTAAAAATCATCTGTTTTCAAAAACTCTCTCTCTAACTCCAAAACCCCCTACCGGTGCTCACACAGCACCCGAGATCCCGAGACACATCAAAAACCCAACTCTTACGTTTTACACCGTAATGTGAATACAATCTCAACCTCTGGATCCAACGATCCCAACTACCCAATTAAACGAGTCCAACTCCTCGATTAAATTCCAAATCGCCACGTAAAACCACTTTAGGGATTATTAACACTACGGGATTAACACCTATAATCCCTGGTCATCACACTCTCATGCGCCTCTTTCCCCACCCATTTTCCCCTTTTTTTCTCCCGTGAAAGAAAATCGATGGAGGCTCGACTTGGGAGCCGGATTTCTCGAAGATAACTAGGTGATCTCCTTCCCACCGCATTTATCTTCGTTTTGATTATGGTATTGTGGTTTTTGGTTGTGTTTTGAGTTGGGTCTAGATTTTGGGAAATTTTGGAGAATCTTGGATTCTTGTTTTAAAATGAGTTTTAACCCTTATTGGATGTCTAAGGTGTTTTAATTGTTGTTGGTTTGAGTTGGAAGAGTTGGGTATGGTTTGGTGAAGGTTTTTAAGCTTTTAAAAATGATGATTTTCGGGTTCATGCAGCGATCGATCGATCGGTAACATCTTACCGATCGATCGGTAACATCTTACCCATCGATCGGTGCAAGTGCGTAGCGATGGGTTTAATTCAGACATTTTACCGATCGATCGGTGGCTCGTAGCGAGCGATCGGTAGAGGCTACCGGTCAATCGGTGCAATGCCGTAGCCAAAATGTAGTTTTTGGATTTAACCGATCGATCGTTGGCACCTAGCGATCGATCGGTATGTCGGGAATTTTGGTATTTATTTCGTGTTGAGTTTTCGATTCATGCTTCGCCCGCGGTATTTTAAAATGGTTAATCGTTATGGATGACGATATAATTGGAGAATATGAACATGCTTGGGCGCGTTGCATGCTTGTGATTATTTGTGAGTTATTTATAGGGGTGCTTAACGGGCCGGGTCAATCCAGACCCGGCCCAAAACCGGGCCGGCTAGTCTGGTCCGGAACCGGAACCGGACTACCGGTCCCGAACCGGTCCAAAACCGGTTTGATACTGGATCGGATCGGTTCTACCATTCCGGGTCCGGTATCTTACCAGTTCCGGACCAAACAGATCCGTTTCCGGATTGAACCGGGTCCGTTTTTTAAAAAGGAATTTTTTTCCCGATAAATCCCTTCGTTTTATACTTTTTAAAAAAAAAAAAGAAAAATCCTTTTCCGGGTTGGAACCGGTCCAACCCGAAACCGGTTGGACCGAAACCAGATCCAATCCGGTTCCTTAACGGATCGGACCGGTTCCGGACCGGACCGGACCGATCCGTTAAGCACCCTAGTTATTTATGTGTTAGCACATAATTCATCGGGTCACGTGACTCAGTCAAGGTTTGGTTCGGACTACGGGATCATAAGGTACGTATAACGTACGAGCATAGCCTTTATATTATTGCAGCTGTGAATTGCATGGTTATTTGTATTTGCAATAAATGGATATACATTGGGTATTATATGGTGCCGCTTTTGAGCGAGTAATGATTGGGATGTTGTAGTTGTTGAGCGAACATCGGTTATGATGCCGCTTTTGTGGAGCGAGCCATGAAATAGAACTATGGAATCATTGGTTAGATATATGTGATATCTATGGTCATTTGTTTAATGATTTAATCATATTTGATTATGAAACTGGCATGGCAGGAATTGATTTAGTTATCAATGAGATGATTAACTGGCTTTTGGGAATTTGATGGTTTCGGTTATTTTGAGAGCAGGAACAGCACATGGGATCCGGATGAGGATGATACCATCCAGGGAGTATCATTTAAAATTCATGGCGTTTACATTCTGTAAATTGTAAACTTTAATATTATGATTATTGGATTGGTGGTATTGGTATGCTCACCCCATGTGGGGCTGTCTATGTTGGGGCTGGTGAATAGGTACATCGATGGCTTTGGAGTTGAGCTCGAGCTGTTGATTGGAGGTACTTCCAGGACTGAAGTGCCAGTGACAGTATTGTGTTGGGTACCTTATACATTAAATACATATTCACTCTTTTGATGCTCGCATGTGAGCATTGTTATATGTGTATATGGGTTGTGCAAAGGGCATGAGACTTTCTCTTTTCATTTATTGATTGCATGCAATTAAATAAGGAATTGCTAAATGAATTGAGAACATGTTAGTGTATTATAAGGGTACATGATAGGTATTTGGACTTGGTTGGGAGAAATTGGACATTATGTAGAATAATGTAAGAAATTTTATTATTGGTATGTTATGCTATGGCAACATGGTTCCTTTTCCCCTGATTACATGATTATATGCACTAAACATGGGTTAATACACTAATATAGGGTTAAGGGCACGGGGTCCTTACAACCTCTACTATGTAATATGGCCCAAGCTTCCCGGATTAGAGGGAGCAATTGTGAGTTCATGGAGGCTTAGATGTATACTTGAGCCTCCTTGAAGACGAGCTCTGGTCTATGACTGCATTAAATTCAATCGTCATCTGCTTTGCCAATGACAATGATATAGGAAAGTAGAACAAGCTTTATTAAAAAAGGATGCAGTGCAGAAGCTGGTTAAATTCTTCCAGTGCTGTTCGGAGCAGCACTTCTTGCACATACTTGAATCGAACCGTTCTTGAAAATTATCACATACTGGTTTCCACTTGAAGCATTTGTTCTTTCACCTTTTGTAGGTCTGTATATGCAAATGTTATCATGCATATGAATTATGTTTGTGTGCTTTTATGTCAAGCTTGGCTTATTAAATGTTCGATCGTTTTTTTTTCTTTAACTGATTTTTAAGAATTAGCTTTGGTCTACTTTAAATTTGCAGCAGGTTATAAAATGGATTAGTTGTAAATTGATTTACGAGTAGTACAGAATTCATTACCTGTTCAAAGAGTTTAGAATATATTATAAGTTGAAAAAGAATTTTGTGAAAGATGTCTCTTTTTCCTATATAAAATGAGTGCCTTATATTTTTCTGGGATAAATGGACAGCTTGCAAGGTTATGCATCAAAATAAACTTTTTAGTGATTAGTTCATAGTTGCATGATTTCCTTTAATTTGTATCATATAAAAACATGCGTCTGTTAAGGGGGATTTGGAGGAGACCCATAACTGTTATGTCTAGGGTACATAGAGGGAAGGGATTCAACTTAAGAATCAGCCATGTCATTAACTTCTTTCGTAGAGTCGTCCCATTGACGACCGAATGTTCAAATACTTTTAGATTCCTATAAAGTGTGTTGTTCTACTGGATTGGTAATTGTGCTTATAAACATATAAACTTATAAAATTGTCTACTTTTATATCTCATTTATTGAAAAATAGTATGATCCGTTGATATCTTTTGAGTTATAGTGGAGCCGATATTTTTATTTTGGCACTATATCTCGTTAGCAAGGACATCTATGAAAATATTTACGAGAATGTGATGACTTGACAGATGTGTTTTATGTTGTCATTCAGTTTATTTCATTCTTTGCACTTTTATTCATAATGATTTTTCTTTAATGTTGATAAAATATTTTGTTTTTAGATGCATTATGCATATCCTGCTATGCTAAACAACTAAGTTTAACTCTACATTCAATTTGAAGTACATTTTCATTTTTGGAAATATTTGTAGAGTGTACATTTATACAATGTAATAAAATAAATTATATTACACATATTAAAAATATAAGATTCATGTATTTATTAATATCAATGAGATAAATAGATAGTATTGGAAGATAACTCAACTAAGCTTTATTTTTTAATTGGTTGTGAGTTTTTTATTTGTTTGTAGTATTTCCTTTGCATTTTCAGTATTTTCATGCTGGTAGTAGGACCCTTATAGATCAAGGATTGATATTATTGTGAACACATAATATTCATATATTGTGTTACACATGCAACACATGCGTCGGTTGCTAGTATATATATACGTATGTGACGACCATTGGTCTCACTTAGACACGCCAACATAAAATTATATGTACAACCTCACAAAACACCCATTCCTTCACAACGTCATAGGGCAAAAACGTAAAAGACAGCGAAATATTATCCATTTCCTTGACCTTCGTAAAAATTATAGCAGTTTTCACTAATTCTCATTCTTCGTGAATCGTTGGTCCCTTCCCTTGCCTTCTCTTCCATCTTTACTTCAATTCATATTCTCCTTCTTCCAACCAAAGATTCACTGCACTAGTGAGCGAGAGCTGGAGATGCCATAGCATCTTCGTTTTTCACTGTTTTTTCCATTCATTTGTGCCATCAAATTTGCATGAGTTGTGAATTTTGTTAAAGTCGTGTTGGTTTTTATTTTAATAGTGTAAATATATAATCTTGATTGTCGACTATAATGGTTTTTCTTTTTCTTTACCTGACACTGTTCCTATTTTCGTGGATTATTGTCCTCTTTAGGGCTTTTTTTCTGGACAACATTTTCATCTGTTTCTTGACTTTATTCTCAGTTGTTTGGTTTTGTCAGATTCCAATGTTTCCAAGATTTAATGTTTCTATTAATTAATAATGCATAATTGTGACCAACAAAAACGATGGGTCATTATATTATGTAGGTGGAGAAGCTTATGCTCTGGACCTGATCAGAACACCAAAATGAAATTTCAAACATGAACTTGCTAAAACATTTCAATGTGGTGTGGATGGCATGGCCATCAGGTATTTTCTGTTAGATATTTTTCAAGGCAATATCGAAAATCATAAATCCAAACTCAATAATCCAAGATCTACTACATCATGTCAAATCATTAGAATTCATAGATCTGCAAATATAAATACATGGATCCATTGTAAGCGAATGAAAACTGTTACGGAATAAAACTGACAATTGATTACGAACTGATGAACACGAACCATATGGTTTGTACTCTTCCTCAACCAAATCTCATTATTCCTCAATGAGACCGTCGTCTCTCTTCCTGGTGGGGAGAATTGAAACTGTGTTGATTTGATGTGTTGGGGAGGGACCATAACCTAGAGCATCCTTATATAGAGACAAATTATGGTTCCCATAAAACACTAATTTGTCAATATGGGTATCTACTCTATAAGCAGATATCAAATTCAGTAGTCTCGAGCTTGTAATATTAGATCACTTAATTTCAGCTCATTAATATAAATAGCTAATACAATCGAATATAATATGTCAACCTTTAATAGTTTGGAAAACCCATGGTTTTCCTAACAATCTCCCACTTGGGCTGCATATCATCGCGAATCAATTATATCCCAAATTTCTTAGGCGCGCATCTGTATGCTATTTAACCATAGACTACTCCTGAACAATCTGGTCCATCTTATACATTAATAATGGAACCACCACAACTTTTATCACAATACAGTAGTGACTAGACCACAATGATCAACATAGTATGTATACTCAATGACATAGATCAAATATGGATGAGTAGCATGAAAATACATGCAATGTAATATCAGACATGTCTATTTCCAACTGATCCTTCTTTAGTCTTTAGTGAGATCATTCCAAAGTTCTTAAAGGAATGCGAACATTGCAAATAGAAAACAAAAAGGAGTTCATAAACAGGATCATAAACCATCAAATTTATTCTGCAGAAAATCAAACAATTCAATGTCTAATGCAAACACATAGTACAGAAAAATGACTCCCACTAAACCAAGGTATCCTCATAAATAAGGCATATATGAGCAATGTGCTCATGAAAGACCTTAGGCGTCAAGCCTTGGTTAATGTGTCTGCTAGCATAGAATCTATCATTATATGTTCTACAGATATCTGTTTATCCTGAACTCTTTCCTTAACAACCAGAAACTTAATGTCAATAAACTTTGACTTGGTCGAGCTCCTATTATTATTGGAGTAAAGCTCTGTAAGGACCCCATATACTTAACCCTTGATTAGTGTATTAATCATTATGTGTGGCACATGCTTTCAATAAAATCATTCGAGAAACTCAGATGATACTTTACCATTGAATGGCAATTACAAAATTTTCTTTAACATACAATGTTATAAGTTCATCATCCTAACAACAATAGACTCTTAGAGTTCGCCCATTACACCACTTTTTACATTGTGGACTTTTATAAAATTTGGGCAGAGTCTCCCCATAAATAGAGCTATCCCGAAATAAAAGCACAACACATAACATAATTCCCGGCCAGGTAAAACATAATACTCATCAGAATACACCAATATCAAGTAAATTCCCAGCCAGGGAAGACACCACACATATAACAACAAAAGTGGGTTTCAACACCCACAATACACCAATGACTCTCATATCATTTAGCAATTCTACCTCTAATTGCATGCAACATAGAATGAAAAAAAGAAAGGCCCATGCCTTTATATACAACCCATATACAAGTATAATCTTGCTCACATGCGAGCATCATGAATATGTATATAACCCTCATGGGTATATAAGTACTCTATACGATACCGTGCTCCATCAATCCCTGGTACCACGATCCTGGGAGTACATCCAATCAACAGCTCGTGCTCATTTCCAAAGCCATCGATGTACCTGTTTACCTGCCCCAACAGAGACAGCCCCCAACGGGGTGAGCATACCAATTCCACAATTTCATAATCATAATGACATAATACATAATTTACGAAAATGTAAATATTGTGGAACATATGTGATACTTCCTGGATGGTATCATCCTCATCATAGCGTACCCCTGTAATAACCCTGTTCTCAAAACAGATAAATCATCAAATCCTGAATATACAGTTAATCATCATATTGGTTAACCCTAGCCAGTTTCAATTTAACAACATTTCATAACATCTTTCTTTATCTAGCAATTATCATAATTCTAGATATCATTTGAGATTTCCTTAACTTCCGATACTAGTTAATCACTTCTCTGATTAACTGCGTCTCTGTTCCTATTCATTACCAATAGGGAATAAAATACAGATATCCTAGATATCTAATCAAATACCACATTTTCATTTCTTACTTCAAAGTAGCGTCATACTATCGGTGTTCGCTCCGTAGCAACCACACCCCATCATTTGCTCGCTTCATAGCGGCACCAAGCATTTCACCATGTGAATCAACATAACGTAACCAAGTCCCGGTACCATCATAGTAAAACATTTCATGTATTTTAAATCATGCATCATACTTGTAAAACATCATTTAAACTATGCTCGTACGCTAAACGTACCTTAAATCCTCGAAGTCCGAGCCAAACCTTGCTCGAGTTCCATGCCCCGAGGAACGATGTGCTAACACGATAAATAATTCACAATTATTTACGAACATGTAACCCATGCTCAACCACATCCATAACCCTCAAAATATTGTCAACACACGACAATAAATCATTTAAAAGACCCGGGGCAGGGTACATGTAGGGAGGGAAAACGAATGCGACATATCGAAAAATTGCCCAAGAACACCTTCAATAATTCGAACCCTAGCATCACGATTCGAACCCAACCAAGCATCATAAATCATCTAAAACATGTAATAAACGATCCCTAACATGAATCATCAACCCATAGCCAAAACCCCCAAAATTCGAAATCAAACCCTCATCAAATTAGGGCAAAATTCGAACCATAACATCTCAATTCGATCCCAATTAAGCATCATAATACATCTAAAATGTGAATTAAACCATCAAAGCAAGAATCAACACCCCTTGCCTAAAACCCCCAAAAATTCGAACATAAACCCTACGAATTTGCGGAAATTCGAAACAATAATTCACAATACCATCAAGTTAAGCAGGGAATTACATGACAAGCATGGAAAAGGGGTAAGGAAGGTTACCCAATCGAAAATCGGAAGTAAATCGGTCGAAATTCGATAAACCCTAGAAATTGGGGATCGACGCTTACCTGTAAAATCCGACTTCAAAACGCGACGAAACTCTCAATTGCCGGAGGGGATAGTTGCGCCTCGACGAGACGAAGCCGGTGGCGGGTCGCACGCGCCGAACGGCGGTCGGACGGCGGCGGGCGAAGCGTTTTCGTGCGCGGGGCTGGGGGGAGTCGGAAATCGGCGGGGAGAGAGAGGGAGGCGGGTTGGAGGCTAAAAATGGAATTTTTAATAAAAATCTCGGGTTCAACTGGTATTTATAGCAAAATACCCCAAAATACTAATAGCCCCACAAATACATCGTGATTCATTAAAAATCATCTGTTTTCAAAAACTCTCTCTCTAACCCCAAAACCTCCTACCGGTGCTCACACAAGCACCCGAGATTCCGAGACACATCAAAAACCCAACTCTTAGGTTTTACATCGTAATGCTGAATAGAATCTCAACCTCGGGATCCAATGATCCCAACTACCCAAATAAACGAGCCCAGAAGGCCCAACATCGCGATTAAACTCCAAAGCGCTACGTAAAACAACTTTAGGGATTTTTAACACTACGGGATTAACATCTATAATCCCTGGTCATCACAATATCCCCCACTAAAAGAATTTCGTCCTCGAAATTAGCACCGGTGTATTACATAACACCCAGGCTACACAACAACATGAAGCCATAACTTCCATTCTTGACCATATCAGGATCGTCTTAACAAACACGAGGATACTTATCTCACATCAAACTCTGAAACAGAGCGACTTTACCAAAACTAACATATTACCCAAGAGGCAAACGTACCTCGATGCGGGTCATCCCAAAAGTCAGTCCCTCATGACTGCAAAACAACCGATACTTACGACTGTAGATAGGACAATCATCCTTCGTTCTATACAACCAGTAAGAACGCATCCTGAATGACACCTCAACCGTGAGAAAGTTGACCTCGTGTCAAACTCTGGAGTGGAATAGACTTCCAAATCCATCATAACGTCACAGAGCGTCAGCGCAACTCAACGCTAACAATCCAAAAGCAGTTAGTCGACTGAAACTGCAAGGATTCGAATCGCTCCCGATTCCATCGTAGATATCATTCAATGACATCTCTAACATGACTCACGATGTCTAACATACATCGTTACGAGGGAAACACTAGTATTCCATGGTGTACACACACCAAACCTGGTTTCCACTTTCAAACCTCCTCTATCGAAGGAGCAGTCGCATCATTGCAACTCAAATTGGGCAACTCACGGCCACAGATTCACACAAAAGATATCTCATAAGATGTCCACCTCCAGATATCCCAAGAACCACATCCTGGTCATAAATAAACAATCGAGACTCCTCAGAGTTTCAAATTTGAAAGGACATGCAATAAACCCATTGCATCCCAAATACATGGATTCCCAGATCGAATCAACGACGACTTGATGACTCTCTTATTGGTACTTCAACATCATGAGCTGTCCCAGACAAGTCTCACCAAGATTTAAACATAAACATATATACGTTTCAGTGAGGCATACTCAACCTCAACTTCAAATGACGTGGTGACTACTAGAGTTCACCACAATCCACATCGTATCACCTTACGATTTGCCAAACTTGGTTCCAACGAGCAGTATAACGGCTCTAGCAAGCCCATCATGGTGCTGCACACACGCGGCAGACAAACTAGTCGCTGCCTCACTAGGTTCACCTCAAACCTACCAATCAGATGGACGTTTCCGCACGGCATACCATACCATGGGAGGAAAAATCAATAGAGTAGTGGTTCTTTACCCAACATTCCTCCAATGCTGATATACCCTGGACACTCCAATGTCCCCATGTACTTAACATAACCTGATCCTACTCCCTTAGGACCCATTCTACACCCTCATGGGTGGTGTGACCATGTCTACCACATGTCATATCAATAGAAAGCGAGTAATTCCTCCACGATTACTCCTGTCGTAAAAAACATGGCCAAAAAGTCATTCCAACGAGCATACCTCAAGGGTATCACCACTCGAAATATGATTACCTCAAACAATTTCTGCGGTACAATCACATGTACAGCGCGTCCATCCATTCCTCGAGCAACCCGCTCGGTATAAGGGCCACGTTAATCGGTGACGCACACACCACCTTGTGCCCGACACTGGCACCCAAGGCATACAACTGAAAACGTATACTCAACACATTGTTCATCGTAACGATGATGCATGTCTAATAAGACATCTCCTACACCATCGTCATCGCCATCCCATGACGACACATGCCCACTCATGACATCTAAGGTATCGTCAACTAGTGACGATACATGTCAACAATGACATCTAAACAACCCAGTCAACCCGTGACGGTCCATGTACATCAACATATGTCATCCATCATCATGCTAGTAAAATAGCCATAATAAAACATGTATAACAACGCATGCCAGCTATAATAATGCTAAATAGAATATCAATATCTCATACCTCATCGCTAACAAGATAGCGGCATACCTATCTCCGTCGCTCAATAATAATACGTAATCAGCACCCATCGCTCGAAGGCGGCAAAATCCTGTGCTGAATATATAGCGGCACAGTCCATCGCTATAGAATCGACGGCATGATACCTCGTCATATAATAAGTGGCATGAAACCTCGCTATACACCTGAGCATGAATCATCGTCCACATAATAGCGGAAAGAGGCATCGCTATCAATACCCGGCGGTATAACCCATCGCCAATCAATATAGCGGGATGAACCATCGCTATCAATACATCTGGCGGCAAGAACCATCGCCAATCAATATAGCGGAATGAGCCATCGCTATCAATACATCTGGCGGAAAGAACCATCGCCAATCAATATAGCGGAATGAACCATCGCTATCAATACATCTGGCGGAAAGAACCATCGCCAATCAATATAGCGGAATGAACCATCACTATCAATACATCTGGCGGAAAGAACCATCGCCAATCAATATAGCGGAATGAACCATCGCTATCAATACATCTGGCGGAAAGAACCATCGCCAATCAATATAGCGGAATGAACCATCGCTATCAATACATCTGGCGGAAAGAACCATCGCCAATCAATATAGCGGAATGAACCATCGCTATCAATACATATGGCGGAAAGAACCATCGCCAATCAATATAGCAGAATGAGGCATCGCTATCAACATATCCGGCGGCATAAACCATCGCCAATCCTCATAAAAGAATGAGTCATCGTAAATCCACATAATAATATCGTATGGCTTCTTACCATATGGGCATCTTACCCCGTGGCATCTTACCACAAATGACATCGCATGGCCTCTTACCATGTGGGGCATCTTACCCCGTGGCATCTTACCACAAATAACATCGCATGGCCTCTTACCATGTGGGGCATCTTACCACAAATAACATCGCATGGCCTCTTACCATGTGGGGCATCTTACCCCGTGGCATCTTACCACAAATAACATTGCATGGCCTCTTACCATGTGGGGCATCTTACCCCGTGGCATCTTACCACAAATAACATCGCATGACCTCTTACCATGTGGGGCATCTTACCCCGTTGGCATCTTACCACAAATAACATTATATCATTATATAAACATCATATAAACATCATCATTATAAACTTATTCCTCATAATCATCATCATAATCATCATCATAAACATCATATCATCTTTACTTATCATAAACATCATCATAAACTTACTTATCATTATCATCATCATAAACATCTTATCATCTTTACATCGTAAACATCATCATAAACTTACTTATCATAATCATCATCATAAACATCATATCATCTTTACTCATCATAAACATCATCATACATACGTGTGTAATTATTGCATAATCATAGTATAGAAGTATGGTTTACCGTCCGATGCCCGTACGTTTCTTACGTACCTTCCTTGCTTGAACATTACATGAACAAACGCATTAGTATATTCAATAATAATTGAGACCATACCGAAGTATTCCACTGTCGGTTGTCTACCCAGTCTGTCCTCAGACAATACGTCATATCTTTCTTTTCCCTGATTTTCTTTCAAAATCAGATTCCTTGGCACGTAGCATATAGAGTGTTAGACATCACTATTAATGCCATCCTATCGTGTTCCACACGATTCCTGCAACCACAATGGTTAGCAATACCACTTTTCATATCATAAAAGCACATAAACAATTAGTCATGTCGTATAACATTAATGCCATCATGCATAAATATGTGCTATCAATAACTTCCTAGGCCCTCAACAGCCCCAATGAGCAACCTGGCTCTGATACCACTAATGTAAGGACCCCATATACTTAACCCTTGATTAGTGTATTAATCATTATGTGTGGCACATGCTTTAAATAAAATCATTCGGGAAACTCAGATGATACTTTACCATTGAATGGCAATTACAAAATTTTCTTTAACATACAATGTTATAAGTTCATCATCCTAACAACAATAGACTCTTAGAGTTCGCCCATTACACCACTTTTTACATTGTGGACTTTTATAAAAATTTGGGCAGAGTCTCCCCATAAATAGAGCTATCCCGAAATAAAAGCACAACACATAACATAATTCCCGGCCAGGGAAAACATAATACTCATCAGAATACAGCAATATCAAGTAAATTCCCAGCCAGGGAAGACACCACACATATGACAACAAAAGTGGGTTTCAACACCCACAATACACCAATGACTCTCATATCATTTAGCAATTCTACCTCTAATTGCATGCAACATAGAATGAAAGAGAGAAAGGCTCATGCCTTTATATACAACCCATATACAAGTATAATCTTGCTCACATGCGAGCATCATGAATATGTATATAACCCTCATGGGTATATAAGTACTCTATACGATACCGTGCTCCATAAAGCCCTGGTACCACGATCCTGGGAGTACATCCAATCAACAGCTCGTGCTCATTTCCAAAGCCATCGATGTACCTGTTTACCTGCCCCAACAGAGACAGCCCCCAACGGGGTGAGCATACCAATTCCACAATTTCATAATCATAATGACATAATACATAATTTACGAAAATGTAAATATTGTGGAACATATGTGATACTTCCTGGATGGTATCATCCTCATCATAGCGTACCCCTGTAATAACCCTGTTCTCAAAACAGATAAATCATCAAATCCTGAGTATACAGTTAATCATCATATTGGTTAACCCTAGCCAGTTTCAATTTAACAACATTTCATAACATCTTTCTTTATCTAGCAATTATCATAACTCTAGATATCATTTGAGATTTCCTTAACTTCCGATACTAGTTAATCACTTCTCTGATTAACTACGTCTCTGTTCCTATTCATTACCAATAGGGAATAAAATACAGATATCCTAGATATCTAATCAAATACCACATTTTCATTTCTTACTTCAAAGTAGCGTCATACTATCGGTGTTCGCTCCGTAGCAAC